>MDYQ01000215.1:0-46267 GCA_003024175.1 Planoprotostelium fungivorum | reverse complement strand
CAAAGGGCTCAATACTAATTCTATAATCTTGGCAACAGTCAGAATAATTCGAAGGCATATCATATGCACATATCTGTATTGGCAAGCTATGATGGAAACATAAGTAATACATCGACTTGTGTAAGAAAAAAGAAAAAAAGAAATGAAGTAATGTCATCTTTAACTCTAATTTATTCAGTCTGGCATTTGATGGTAAAGGATATATATATTTTTCAAAACATCTTTAAGTTATAAATAAAATAAAAGGGGGAGAAAGACAAAGAAAAAAAGAGGGGGTAGAGAGACAAAAATAATCTGTATTAACATAGATTAGTTGATTAAAATAGAATGGCAGAAGAAAGATAAACAAACAATATATGTTCATATTTTTTGTAAAATAGGCATCATGGTCAGCTACAATATCCTCTATCATATTAATTAAATCATGACAGCGCAATTGAAAGCAAAGCTGTGGTAAATTGATTGTTCAGAAATGGCAGAAATAGCTTGACTACAAGCTAAAAAGCTATACAAACATATGATAGGCTATTACTATTAATAGTCCAAACCTCTCCTTTTATTCTTCTCAACAAGGGGTCAACTCCCCCACCCCCTATGGACTCAGGGACACCACACTACCCAAGCTTGCCCCTATCTACCTATGCACAGATGTCCAGAAGGATTGCCATAGTACCTCAATCCACATATATCTCTTTTGCTACTTTTTTTTTCGGGTCTCCCCACTGGACTGCAGAGTTCAAAGTTATCAGTTGGCCAGCAATGGCTTATTATGTTCAGGTTCTCATCATTTCACTCACCAATGAGCCAAGGCTCTTCAAGATGTCCGTCATAACAATACAAACATATATGGTAATATTGTTTTCTGAGCCATAATTCATCTCCTTGTACTGAGTGTTGTATATTGTCCATATGGCAGTTGACTCCTCCTTAGATAAACCCTTTGTGATGTTGAACAGTCCCTCTGTGATAGTAACTCCAATATGTGAAGAAACAGAGGTAGATTTTGTACAGCAAGAGGCACCAAGAGAGGGAAATCCATCCTTGGGAAATGACTCTACAACAGGAGTTTAGTATTAGACCTTCCACCACAACGTGAGCAAAATCCAAAAGACAAATTTTCTACAAAATCTACGGTCACAAGACACAGCCAAAACGGACCCCAAGGCCGCCGTTATGCAAGCTAGAGCCTGAGAGGCCCGTAGAGCCCCATAGAGGCCCTGGGGACACCGCAACGAGAATAAAGAGAATAAAGAAGGGTCGACACTCACCAGGTGGGCAGACTGGGTGGCAGATTGCTTGATGAAAGCTGTCAGATCAATATCTGTCTCAGGGGTCCACGTGGTAGCCAGGTCTGGGTTGGCTGTCAGCTTATCCTGAGCCCAGGTCTTCTCGGCCAGAGTTAGGGCGAGACCGTTGATGCGAGTTCGCATGGTGGGTAAATTGGGGTCCGTCATCTTCTACCCAGGAGTCAGAATGATGAAGATGAACCAACGCAAACCGAGAGGCCAAGCGTTCAGTTCGAGCGTATGAAATTACCTTGAGAATGTTCGAGGTGGCAACAGGATGATAGGGACGAGATCTGGTGTGACGGTCAGAAAATGTAAACACACATTAATGTCTATATAGACACAGGCGTCTGATTGAGCCGTATATTATTACCTTGTGGATAGCTTGAATTGTGGCCCACGGCAAATGGACGGTGTCGTTACCTGTGGACGCGACAGAGGCCTGTGTCATGTATGATATCTGTTTGAGATATCGCGATAAATTCCGGAAACAAAAAGTTTAGAAAGAATATTATTCTCGTATAGAACTCATAACTACGAGATGATCTCGTGTGAGACTCGTGCTGATCTCAAACAGAGCCGTTGTCCTCCTCACCGATGGCCAGCCCACTACGAGTCCTCCAAAGGGTGAAGCTGAGGCCACGAGGGCATACATCGAGAAGAATGCCTTCCCTGGCTCCGTCTCCACTTTCGGATTCGGTTATGGAATCAACACAAAGATGCTCAGTGGTATCGCCAAGGCTGCTCAAGGAAATTACACCTTCATCCCAGGTGACTACATTCTCTTCGACACACGACACACTATCTCACCTCTTCATCGTCATCTCATTCGACTCTAGATTCCACCATCTTGGGTACCGCTTTTGTCAACTGGACGTCCAACTTCCTCTCTTCCGCTGCCAATCGAGCCATTCTCTCCTTAGAGCCTCTCAACGGTGCCACCTTCTCCTCCTCTCAGCCAGACGCCAGTCACGTGACAACCAGCCACACAAAGTCCAGTGTCAAGGGTCTGATCGTCCTATCGTGATTCTGGATAAGAACACCGTTTCTAGGCTGATACTGATGCTTTTTGGAGGGCAAAGAGATGCATTTTCCACATCGAATTGAGATGTGATTCCGCGATTGGAGTGTTCAGCTCACTGGCATCTGTGGCCAATGTTCTCTCTTACAATCAGACAGAGGCAACATCAAAGACTTCCAAGTTTCTCATCACCACAGACACAGGCAGAAACATATGCTACAGAGTGGTCAATCGTCGTTTCCAACTGAAATACTCTTCACCATCACCAAACATGCCTCCCAAAGCTTTTGAGACTCCTGCAGATCTTGCACAGGCGGCCAAGGACTATGGCAGAGACACTTGGAGAGAACAGATGTCTTACATCAGCCAAACTGGGGGTGCTGGTCAGCAAGCTTGTCTAAGAGGAGGGATTGAGCACTTCCAACATCAACAAAGCCTTTCTTGACGCAGCAAAGGACACCCTCAAGAACAATTGAACGGCCTTGTGAGCCACAAATAAATTGATTGTATTTCAGCTCAGCCTATTCATATACGCTGCCTTTTGCCTCATTGTGTCTTTTGTATGATTTGTGTTAAGGACCTGCGCGAGACCGTCTTGCACGTTAAGGTTAATGTGTCCCAATTGCAAGACACGTTAAGGTACCGCGTCGAGACCGGTCTCTGCAGGTCCTTAATTTGTGTGTATAGATTTCCACCCAGACTGCATAAAGCAAGTATAGAGCGCGCAAACGCTTACAAATGTTTTGCAGAGGATTACCAAACAGAACACAGGAGGTGAGCATTCAGTGCAAGGAGAGTTGTAGAGAAATGGACTACAATACCCGCTTTTACTATGATGCACGAAAAGGACACTGCACTTTTCCCAGTTGTCAGTACTGCAGGTCGGAAAATCTATTTCTCCGAACCGGAGTTGCATGGTCCCCCGGGACGGCGCACAACGAGAGGCGACAACAAGATGAAGTCCATCCTATTCCTCTCTCTGTTGTCTTTGACTTGGGGATTACAGACCGTAGTTGAAACCACCAATGGTAAGATCAAGGGAGTTGAAGGAGAAGACCACTTCGCCTGGAAGGGTGTCCCCTTCGCTGCGCCTCCCGTCGGTACGGTGTGTGACCATTTACGACCGTATCGTTGATATCGGATCGATTGATGTATACATAGAATCGCTGGAAGGCACCACAACCTATCCAATCCTGGACCGACACACTCAATACCATAGAATACGCACCTGGGTGTCCTCAGGTTTGCATCAATCTTCTCTAAATCGTCTGATTGAGTCAGTGGTGTCTTCTACCCGCTCGATTCTGCCCAAACATTACATCCGAGTCTTGCCTGTTTCTTAACGTCTTCTCACCCAAAAACGCCAGCGGTTCTCCTGTGATGTTTTATCTCGCTGGTGGTGGATTCGCCATGGGTGATGCCTCTTCTGAGGTACGTAGACCCCTTTCAATTCTTGAATAACATCATTCAGGTATATGACTCCGCCCGCCTCGCAGCCAAAACGGGTAATGTAGTCGTTCTCGCCAACTATCGTTTGGGTCCTCTGGGATGGCTCGTCAAAGGTGCGACTCACCTTCCTCTCTCCGCTGACCCCTTCAGGCAGCATCCGCGGTAACTTTGGCCTCATGGATCAGCATGCCGCACTCACTTGGGTGCAACAGAACATCGTCCATTTTGGAGGAGATCCTTCCAAGGTACCCTCTTTCATCAGGCTGTCCACTGAACCTCTTTGCTGACTCCTCACAGGTCACGATCTTTGGAGAATCCGCTGGAGGTATGTTGTCATCATCGATGGATGATCAAGTGTGGTCTGTGTCTTCTGAGAATGACACAAGGTAGGGATGTCCATCGGAGCCCACTTGATCAGTAGATACAGCAAGGGACTGTTTCATCGTGCGATCATCCAGTCCAATCCACTGGCCACATCTTTCAAGACACCCCTCGTGAGTCACCTTATGAGAAAGTGAACTCACTGGCACAGGTGGCTGCCACGTGGGGTAACACCTTCTCAGCCCTGGTGGGATGCACCTTTGGAGGAGAGAAGTGCCTCAGAAGCAAGACGGCCGAGGAGATCACCTCCGCCTCCAAGTTTGTTCCTCCCTTTCCCTCTCATCTCAACCTCAACGGCTCTACCATCTCTCTCCCATGGTGACTTTCATCTCTGAGAATGTCACTCCATATCGTTGCTGTATAGTACATGAGAGAAGTGTAACACGCATGCAGGGATCCAACGGTGGACGGCGACTGGGTTCCAGAACAGGTGAGGAAGCAAGAGGGATGGAGGGATAATCGAATCAGGTGTTGACGGCTGCGAATGCGGGTCGATTCCATCAAGTGCCCTTGGTGAGTGGAGACCATGGAAACCACTGATGAGGGCAGATCATCGGAAGCAATGCAGAGGAGGGCTGGATGTTTGTCACCTTGGTCTACAAGATCCCCATGTTCAACACCATCTACATCGCTGCCATCACTGGTGCCTTTGGAACGAATGCATTCAAGGTACATCCACCCATCCTTACATCACTCACGGAGAACAGGTCTTACGCAAGTACCCTCCACCACTCAATCCCTTTGCTGACTGCAGACCTGCATTTGCCAGACTCGTCACGGATGCCATCTTCACCTGTCCTTCACGCAGGGTAATCATCATCCATCATCTCACTCATCCCATCCTTTCACCTCCTACTATCTATCACCTCTTACTATCTTTCACCTCTTATTATCTATCACCTCTTACTATCTATCACCTCCTATTATCCATCACCCTCCATACCTTCTGATGGAAGTGTCCTCTCATGCGAGCCTGCTGACCATCAACCAGTTTGCCGAGGTGGTCGCAAATCAGACGGACACGTACGTGTACGAATTCAACCACAAGACAGAGCACTCGAAATGGCTGATGGTGAGAGAAGAGAAGGACTCTGTTGATCGAGTCAGGGTGACATGACCTTCTGCAACGACCACGTCTGCCACGGAGCCGAGCTACCTTACGTCTTTGGAACTCTGCCTCAGTTCACCTCCTCTGAGAGAGGTCTATCTGATACCATGCAGAGCGCATGGGGCAACTTTGCCAAGGATGGGGTACCCAGCGAAGACTGGCCCAAGTTTTCGGGAGATGCAGGAAAGGGAAGGAGGGCTGTCGAGTTTGCCATTCCCTCCATCATCCAAGACGACTACAAATCCAACGGTATTCTTTCTCACCATCTCTCACTCACGCCATTCATCTCTTCCCCTCTTTACTCACTCTTCTCTTCACTCACTCACTCACTCTTTCCCTCTTCGCTCACATCTCGCTCTTCCTCGACTTACTCTTGGCAGTATGTGACTTTTGGGACTCTATCGGCTACGACGTCAAATAAATCCGCTTGATTTCTGTTTCTCTACAGCACCTTGCATGAATGACGAGGAGCTACTGAAAAAGATCTACCCGGTCAGGATTTATTTTTCTTATTGAGAACAGAATCGTCTTTGGTACTTGTTAAGATCTCATGTAACCTGTATAGAATTAATCAGATGAACTATCTCAAATCACTCACCTGGAACTTTGATCTTGATGAAAGTAATGGAGAGGTTATAGGAGACCAGGATGAAGATGGCAGCTGCTCCCAACAAAAAGTATCTCGCCTGATCTCCCAGTTTGGCTCCACTTGCGCGATCCAAAAAGATGAATCCGAGCCCTCCAAGTCCAAACATGAAGCCGGCAGTGAGACCCTCGATGATGTATTGCCCGTTGACTCTCCACTTTAAGAAGGCGACAGGTCTTCCCTTCTTCGTAACTGGGTCTAATTCTGATCCCATGGCAGGTGGTTCGACGATAACATCGTAGATGATTCCAGAGATGACCAAAAAGTACGAGAAGAAGAGAACGGCGAAAACGACCATAGGGTGAGGTCTTGGGATGTTGATTGCCTTCAGCCTCACATTTGGTACGCGGATAATGTGGAACGGGGCTTCGAGCAGAGCAGACATGGTCGATGAAACTTTGAGCCACGTCAATGCGAAAGTTCCCGTTGTATACCATCAATAAATCCAAAATTCTCTATTCTCAAAGCGCCTCTTAGCCACCACCCTTTAGATAAATGCACTATAATATTCCCTTTTTATATGATGCGTCTCTATAGGTGTGATGTAAGGATGGGTGGATGTACCTTGAATGCATTCGTTCCAAAGGCACCAGTGATGGCAGCGATGTAGATGGTGTTGAACATGGGGATCTTGTAGACCAAGGTGACGAACATCCAGCCCTCCGATTGCCTTTCAGCCGAAACATACAAGCCACAGCATATTGTCGGCGAATTCATAAATAATACAAACTCCCGTCAGAAAAAGCAAACCACCGCATCGGACAGCCGCATGCTGAAGAGTGAGGAGCGTGGACGAATCATATCTAAACAACACATAGCATATGTTGTTCGTCTTCCTATAGACCTGGACAATACGAGAGCGCTTCGTTCGAGAGAACATGTCGCAGAGGGGAGTGTAATTGAGGCGGTAGATCCTCTCACCACGAGGATTTTATCGCAACACGCAATGAAAGCGTCGGATCTGAAAGAACAAATCATCAAATATATATCCGACCACAGGTGACCCATTAAGTCTTTCGACTGACATCAGCTCGAAAATTGTCTGTTGATCAACGATTATAGATTGGTCGTAGAAGCGTGCCATGAGAGGGAGATCGTAAGACCTGCGACTTCCGATGAGCCACCCGTTGTGATCTCAGACAAGGACACTGTGGAGGTGATCGCGGGAGAAGTGTTGGATTACTGGCGAAGACCTTCCGCTATATCTGCCGTAGTTGCCTCAGGGGTAATACTCCGTTGCAGAACCTGAGACTGAAGAGGTCCAGTTCCACCAGATGTCTTCCAAGATCCGTGAGATGGCTGTGGATATGGCTTCACCTCTGTGTCAATCCTTATACTCTCTTCGAAAAGGTTTCGGTATCACAGAGAGTGTCGTGTGTAAGCACTTGGTGGGGTTTCATTCGTTTCAATGGATTGATGATGTACAGCCTGATCGAGTTCTCTGTGATCCCTCTCGTCTCATCAGTTTTAATTGTAATTTCGCCCCCACACAATTATTGCAAACGGGTTCGGGGATGTTGGTCTTGATGCCTTTGTCTCTATTCAGCAAGCTCAGTTACAGTGAAGCATCGGATGGCTGTGAGAAGGTGATGCTTCTCATCCACCATGACCCGTTTGTGCGCTGTACAGTTCGTGTACTCTATGCATTGTTGACTGACAGTGGTCTCGCAGGAAGGAGTGATGTATAAATCGTCAGCGAATGCAAAGGGAAAGACATCGAAGAAGAAGAGGAACGTGATACTGAGAGACAATGTACTGTTGTACTACGCATCGAAAGAAGACAAGAGCCCCTGTGGGATCATTCCCTGCGAATACTATTCGGTTCACCTGGATGGTGAGAAGATGGAGAGAGTGAAGCTGAAGGGGGGACAGAGAAGGGAAGCATCGTGATGACCAAGGGAAACTTTGAATTGAATTTGAAGACACGCTACGTACTGGCACCCGCAGAGGAGAGCACAGTACAGGACTGGCTGAGTCGAATCCAAGACAAATGCGTTCCTGGAGGTGACACGAAAGTCTTTGGGGTGGGTCTGGCACCTCTTCTCAGTCGATACACCGGAGAGGCCATCAATCCCATCCCTGTAGTCATGCGAAAGACCACCTCATGGCTGGATAACTACGGTGACCTCTCTTTCCTACTACCAATCTCTATATCGTCTGCTCATCGAGATAGGCTTGGACGTGGAGGGCATCTTTCGGATGTCGGGGGTGCAGTCTCAATTGGAGGACTACAAGAGAATGTTCGATAAGGGGAAGGTTTTCGAATTTGGAAAACCAGCTTTTGCCAGGGACGCACGAGACACACTGCCCGAGACGGACGCTCACACCGTCGCTGGGCTCTTCAAGTTGTACCTCAGGGAACTACCCGAGCCACTCATCACCTACGAGCTATATGACGACTTTATCCAAATGGCATCAGAGGCTGATCACCAAAAGAAGGTACAACGGGCCATCGAATTGGTTCATCAGTTACCAGAAGTCAACCGGGTCGTCCTAAGGTGCGTGTCCGGGAGAGAAAAACTGAAAGGAGTAGATTCATATCTAACTTTTTATCCCGAGTTGCCAAATTCAGTGAAATCAACAAGATGACGCCGAGTAACCTCGCCATTGTCTTCTCGCCTAACATGCTGAGGTGTGCTCTCCTACTCCACTTAGATTCAACGTCACACAGATTGAAGGGGCACGATCCAATGAAGGTGATGAGAGATTCATCGGCAGCCAACGATGTCGTCGTCCTGTTCATCACAGAGGATACCCGAATCTTCAGAGACGTGGGAGTCACCATCAGCAAGAGGAGAGACACTGAAGAAGGTAAGGAATCGGTGGAAGGAGGACTGAGAGAGACAGCCATCATACAGCCACTTCTGAACACGAGGCGTCAGCCCGAGCAATCGAACGCACCTCTGATCAAGAAGCTCAACTTGAAACTATTTGCGTCCGATGCCACCATCAAAGAGGGACTGCTCAGCCGAAAAGGTGAGGGAGAGGGGAGGCCCGACTGACGTGAGCAGGAAAGAGTGGATGGAGTGAAGTGTGGATGAAGGTGAGAGGGAGACGGAACGAGAGAGATGACCGATTCAGTTAACGCGGCAGAAAGCCATCGTCTGTAAACCGAAGGATAAATCTCAGAAGGAGATCCTTGACCTCAATTACTGCTTGATTGGGAATTCGGCAGATAAGCCTCACTGCTTCGTTCTCAGCATGTCCAATGGAGGTGTCGAATCGTTCGCAGCTGGGAGCGCAGAGGAGTGTGCGGTGGGTAGGGGACTGTGATACGGCATTGACGAGAGTAGTCATGGAGTGAGTTGATCTTTGAGATCACGGCAGAGCTCAGCACAGGAGTACAGGAGATGCCCCTGTCTATGGATTCTCCCAAGGTAATCCATTCATTCACACACAGTCTCTGAAAGTGAGGCAGATAGCAAAGTTATTGACGGGGAGGGGTTCTGTGGCCTCTGTGAGTGATAGGGATAAGATGCCGACTGAACTTGACAGAACCAAGGGATGTCAAACAGTACCAGCAGATCATCCTTTGCAGAAGAGGAGAGTGTCTCGATGCGGGAGGTCGAGTTGCAGAAGGAGAACGTTCAGTTGAGACAACAATTAGCTCAAGCTAGAGCGAGAATAGTAGAGCTGGAAAGACGGCTGAGGGATGGAGGGGAGGAGATGGTGGTGGCCAAATACAAGTACGAGGCTATAGCACCGTCACAGATATCATTGGCCGTCGGTGACCACCTCAAGGTGTCTTGACGTCATCGAAATGGAATAACCGTCCCAGGTGACAGCAAAGACTGGTACAGCCGGTGGACCTGGGTGGTGGGAAGGGATATCACAGAGGACAGGAGACAAAGGTCTCTTTCCAAGCAACTATGTGTCAAATGTTACAGGGGACAATACATAAACAGAAAAGGCCTTCTTCATTCGAGTTTGAGTCCCTTTATGAATCAACTAGGAAGAAATCGACAAAGACATTCCAGGAGGAGTACGATCAGATTCCTGCCGTTGTCCAAAGCCTCACAATGACAATGTCAGCAGAGATCTCTGCGCTACCCCACAGAAAACCCGCCGCACACATCATAAGAGTGATAAAGTATTTCGCCATCTTACCTTCAGATAAGGTGAGATTATCGCATCAGAAAGGCGGAGTTGAAGAATTGTCAGACTCGGAGATAGGTGAGGATCAAAGAACAGGACGTCAACGCCACCTGTGGATGAATTGAATAAGTCCAATTCAATCCTGCCACCAGAGGGCACTGGACGGACTCAATTGTCACGTTGAACTGGGTATCCCATCCGAAGTCACTGCAGTCCGTAGAGGATTCCTCAACGAGCCGCAGCCATCACATCACAGCTGTGCAGGTAAAGTCAAATTTTCTATTCGCTTTTTCACCAACCGGACCATCGCGAGATAGAGAACTGGGAGAAACCGCGGCCCCCTCAGAGGAGTGAAGAACTTTATTCGTCTGTTACACCTGCTCCTGATCATTCCCAGCATCGCCAACAACAAATTTCAAGCACCGTGCTCTCTTGTGTCTCCATGTAAGACGTCGACGAAGGAAAAGATATGAAGGATATGAGATCATTCACTCTTGTGTGGGGTGTGATCGGCTCTTCTCTTCAGCTCTCAACGGTTACGACTGACGACATCAATGAAGACGATCGATGATTGTCGAGGTGAGGGAACACAACCCATACTTTTGATGTCATTTCAGCCAGAGAATAGATGAACGAAGAGCAAGGAGATTGGATCTCATCAATTTCTCTCCGCCATCTTCGATGAAGAGCCAATTTTATCGATGAACTGTTCTCTAATCTCATCAGCATTGATTCTGTCATCTGAGATCAGGTGAATTTTTTAATGCTTGCCGCTCTTGTTACGAGCAGAATGTAGCTAACAGAGCCAATAACGCCGCTCCCACTTGACAGAATTGTTAGAGAGCTTACCCGCCAGAAACCTACAAATTTAAGACCACAAGAAAGAGGAGGAGCTTGAGAACTTTCCAAGTGCACGCTCTGGTACGGAACGAACGGAGTGAGCTGCGCACCCAAACGAACCAAGAAAACTCGAGGATGGATGAGGATATCCTTATGGACAGTACACGCACATCACAGCTACGACCCTAATGACTAACATATCGAACACTTGAAGCTGTTGTCTCGCTGGACCGCAATAAGTTCTTTCTCATTGTTGTTGTTGTCTTTTTGTCGCTCTTTTCCCCTGCGAATAATTGACTGAACTACAATGAGAAAAGGGGGCGACAAAAAGACAACAACATGGAGGATGGGGGACATCACACCCCACGGTGACCCCAGAAGTGTTCTAACTCGGTATATTCTCGGATCGATATATATTCTGTTAGCCATTTTCAGTTTGATCCTTCTCCTGCGTGTCTTCTTTGTGAGGGTCTGTCTCGAACATGCACCTCTCTGTCTCACAACTACAGAATTTACGAAAAGCTCAGATTAGACCACGGATTATCTATGCTTTGAGTCTGCTTTTTCTTTGCGGTGTGTGATATTGTGAGATCGAATCATGACCAGAAACAGAGCGATCATGGCTTCTGTTCGCACTCAACCACAAAGAAACTCTTCAAAACTACATCTATCCCAAGTTATGGCTGTTAGTCTTTGTCGACTATGTTCCTGAGGTGGGAAACTGCTGTGTCTTTTTCTCATTCAGACAGATACTACAATTTACAATCTATTTTGTTCTCCTCTTTTACATGTAAGTGATCGTGCATGCATCGACTAATGAAGATCAGAATCGACCTGTACTACAGTGGTACAGGTAAGGTCCAATCGAGACAGAGTCTGTGGTATCTGTTCGCTCTGACTGAGTTTCTTGTTATCTCTCTGGTTCTGTCTTACAGCTTCTATTTTGCACACTTTAGATGTGAATTTGCGCTTACATACATAAATGCTAAAATCTGTGCAGCAGAGTCCTCCAGATATTCACAGACAGATATTACTCTGCAGGCCATTTTTATCTCTACATTAGCGATCATCCTTGTGGTCAATTTCATCATCTGGGGGGTTCTATTGAGCCAGAGGCTTCGTCACGCCCTCAAGCACAGCCGAAGAAAGAACTACGTCTTGCGTCGAGTGAGTGATGATCCTGTTCCTCTACTAACGCAGAAGCAGCTCCGTCTGCTGGTGGGTGTGTGTACGGTCAACTTCGCTCTGCACGCCGCGGCCAATGTCATTCACAACCGATACCCACAGGCACCTTACTCCTCTAGCACACCGTACTACATCCTGCTCATCGTCTTCTACTTTGGGGTTTCTGAACAAATACCCATGGCCATGGTTCTGGTACTCATCGCCCTAGTCTTTGCAAGGAGGAAGGAGAAGGAACGATCACCTACGACCGATGAGAGAACCCCGTTGATCAACTAAAGAGAATTTATTCGAAGCTCTTGTCATTGGCATGAGCCTGTTTGGCCGACTGAAATCCACTCCTGGCTTCGTTCTCACTCCAAGATTCAATCTTGTTCATGTTGTAAATGCGTGGATTTCCTTCGTGGAGCAGTGTTCTGATCTGTAAGATGAGCGACTCGGGGACTATTCCCGCTGACCATCCCTGCATCAACACGGATGCACACATTCCACCCGAGAAGATCTGCTGGTCATCAGTCAACGTCGTGGGCTCTACACTCACAAAACCACCGACCAATTTTGGGCTGACGATGTGAACGAACGGAGCTTCCAACTGTAAACTGTTATTCCACCTTTGTGTGATGCGATGAGATGATGTTCTCCAAAGGTGAGATGATCATGCTCTTCGATGACAAGAATATTATGTTCTTGGATGCTAATTCTCACGGGATAGTCACCAGGGAAGTAGAGTCTGATGGTGACATGATCCTATCAATAATTAGAGCCTCGATCTAACGTGTACAACTCACGATGCCGTGTTTCTTTTCGTATTTGGACATCTCTTTGTATAATTCGGAGGAAGGGTCGAATTCTCTCAACTTGATCTCCCACTGATACAGATCTTCATCGATCAGCTCGCATGTGAATGGAGCCACGCCCTTCGCTTCTGCGTCTTTTGTGATCTTGAAATCTCTCTGTAGTCTCTTTGGGTTGACCCGTAGTTCTTCCGCCACCTTCTCTGTCTTGGTCTGTTTACCTCTGCTGTGTGTCAGGATTATTGATCATACTGAGTAGAGCTCGATGATTACTTTTTAGCGGGTCGCGGATCTTCGTCTTGTGCTGTCGTGTGTGAGAGACAAAGCAAAAATGGCTTACCTCTTGGTTCTACTGCAGGACCTTCTCTCTTGATATTTCTTTGTCTTGTAGGATCATCTTTTCTCACTTGGATCATGTTCTTGAAGTCAATTGCATATGTCGCATTTAGATCGAATCTCTTCTTCCCCTTCTAGACAACAATTCAATCTGAATTAATCGTCGAATGAAAAGAAGCACCTTGAACTGATCTTCAATCGCTTCGATATCTTCTTTTGAGTACTCCTTCCATCCTGTTCCGATTCGTGAGTTTCGGTTGATACAAAATGTACGGAACACCTTTATCGGTCTTCCAGAGCCAGCTCATGTGTACGAAATAGGTTGATCTTCTTTGTTGTAACCTCGGTACAATAGATTGAAACACTAGTTCTAACATCTGTTTGTTGCATTTCGTATCATCTACAATGGATCACAATCTCAGAAGAAATGTGGATAATTCCAGAAGAAAAGGAAGAAGACATGACCACAGTCATCGCGCAGTTTCGTAGCTGGGAGGGTGAAGACACAGGAACTCAGTTGGAATTACCAACGAATGCATCGACCACACAGCTGGAATCTCTAATCAATCATCTTCTGTCAAATGTGGATCACCACGTCCTATTCTTCGATTGATATCATTCAGGAAGAAAAACTACCCTATTCGTTCTTTGTCAATGATAATGAGATCACGGGTGATCTGGCCGGAACCATAGCCGAGACGAAAGTGTCCACAGAGGAAGTGTTGTATATTCGATATCAACCTCAGGTGAGCTCTGCCCCAGGAACGAGATCTCACCATCTCAGGCCGTTTTCCGTGTCCGCTCTGTCACACGGTGCAGCAACACGATCGAAGGACACAATGATGCAGTTCTCTGCGTCTCCTTCAGTCCGGATGGTACACAGCTGGCCACAGCCTCAGGTGACACTACCGTTCGATTGTGGGACGTGGACAGTAATCTTCCACAACACACCTGCAAGGGCCATAAAGTGATTCTTATATCGTTTTCCATCACTCACCATGACAGAATTGGGTCTTGTACGTCTCCTGGTCCCCTGACGGAACAAAATTGGCTTCGGGAGGTGAGAGGGTTCAATACTCTGTACATTGACAGGAGCAGGTATGGACAAGGAGATCAGATTGTGGGACCCAAAGACGGGAGAACAGGTGAGAGTGTTGACGAAGAACGATCTCATCCTCCCAGATTGGACAAGCCTTGTCGTCTCACAAACAGTACGTCACCGCCATCGCTTGGGAACCCCTCCACCAGAATCCAGATTGCACTCGTCTAGCCTCAGCATCCAAGGTGAGAGAGTGAGGAGGTGAAATCTGAATGAAGCAGGACGGAAGTGTGAAGATCTGGGATATTGTATTGGGGAGAGTCATTCATTCATTGACCAGTCACACCATGAGTGTCACTTGCATCCGGTGGGGTGGTGCAGGTCTCATCTATTCTGGAAGTCAAGATCGTACCATCAAGGTAACATCCTCTCCATCGTTCAGCTCTTCCCCTCATCTACTCCACATCAGTCGAATGATGTCGACCCTTGTTGAAGGATAGTAGGTGTGGGAGGCCAGTTCAGGTAAATTGGTGAGAACGTTAGATGGACACGGACACTGGGTCAACACCCTCGCACTCAACACCGATTACGTCATCCGAACCGGACAATACGATCACACGGGTTCTGTGGCATCAGACAAGACGGAGAGTGAGTCGAGACACAGAGGAGAGAGACTGATGAGAAACAGGACAGAAGAGGGCACAGAAGAGATACGACGAAGTGGTGGCCACCACGGGAGGTTCAGAGAGGCTGTGCAGTGGCAGCGACGATCACACGCTCTTCCTGTGGGATCCGGAGAACAACAAGAAGCCAGTACTGAGGATGACGGGACACCAACAGGTCGTCAACGTCGTCGTCTTCTCACCGGACGGTCGGATGCTCGCTTCCGCTTCCTTCGACAAGTCCATCAAGTTGTGGAACGCTGCCAACGGAAAGTGAGGAGGAGGAGTAGTCTCTGAGCTGAAGGGAACAGTTTTGTGGGTACGATGAGAGGACACGTGGAGGCCGTGTATCAAGTCTGCTGGAGTTCGGACAGTCGATTGATCTGCTCGGGAAGTAAGGATTCCACGCTGAAAGTCTGGGACGTCAGGACGAAGAAGTTGAAACAAGATCTGCCCGGTCATGCCGATCAGGTAGGTCATCCGTTCATCATCTAAAGTAGTTCATCTGTTGTATCGTGTGAACTACGATCTTAACTCTATTGTAGGTGTTCTCTGTAGATTGGAGTCCCGATGGACAGAGAGTGGCTTCAGGATCAAAAGACAAGACAATCAAGATGTGAGTCTTTCCATTCACACACACAGGACTGACTCTCTGCAGATGGAGGAACTAAGGAGAATAAAATCTTGTCGTCTATTGAAACAGACCCTTCAGTGTTTCTGTTTCTGTCACAGAGGGCTGCGATTCCTCCGAGAGATCGCGGTGTTCGCTGTCGTCCTTCTCCTTTGGTAGGTCATCCGTGTTGATGTTGATCTTGCTCATGATGGTCTTCAACTTGTCCCTGCGTTCCAGCACCAGCGCCACATTCTCTCTGGCTGAAAGATATTCAGCACACGTCATGTCATCGAGGAGCACCATCAGGTCCGAGAGCTTCTCGTACGACGGCTAATTCTTCATTGTACCGCGACATCAGTTGATTGTGCTCCTCTATTTTGTTCAACTCGTCATCCAATGTCGTGTGTTTCGCATTCAGCTGTGGTGGTTCAACGAAAATTAGGATCATCTAAACACACCTCATTGATCTTTCGCTGCATCTGTTGCATCGTTTCGTCGAGTTCTGCATCTTTCTGTATGATCTTCCTCTCCTTCTATGTACTCATTGAGCGTGGAGAGCGTCTCTCTCTCACCTTATCGCTCTTCCCCGTCACTGCAGGCAGACATTCCTCTGGTACCTTGAAGATGTTCCGCGAAGTATACGACTCAAACTTGCCGATATTGACTTTTAGAAATCCTTCTAGATGTTTGGATACTGCAGCGAAGCCCTAATACTCGTTAACATTTGATAATGGATGTCGTTGGCACCTCTTCAATACTCAGATGACTGTTTCCATCCTTCAAGAATTCGTTGTTCTTGATACTATCTTCAGCTGAGCTCAAGACATGTTCCAGATGTGTCCGTGAAGAATCAATTATTTGTGTAAGAAATTCATTGGTATCGAAATCGAACAGTGTTGGATTCTCCGCTTTCTTCACCATCTCGCTCTCTTTCGATCTCGGTCGTTTGGCCGGGCTTCCCGCCATCGATCACCCAACGGCTAATTGTGCGCGCGAAACCTTTTTTGATCTCCTCGTCTACAAAACTTTTAAATCCAATCTTCATACATCAGAGAGATCACAGGATGGAGTCTGATACATCAGGAGATGAGAATTATTCGTCACCATTGAGGAGAAAAAGGGCCGCTAAATTCGAGTCCTTCACACCTTCACCGAAGAAGTCCAAAACATCAACGCCAACGCGAAAACGTCTCAGAACTTCTGTACTATTGAGTCAATCAGTCGCTGTCAATCTATTTCCCAGCAATGCGGAGGAAGAGTCTGATCATGATCTTCTGGAAGGTGAAGAGATCGTCACTCCCATCATCCCTCAAGACGAGAGGGTGGCGACATATCCCGAAGACATGAGCGTCAAATCTCGCGTCAAGATCTTCTCTTCTAAACCCATCAAGGTGAGGCAGGACGACTGAACTTCCCCTCAATCACTGCAGTGGATTCCTGATGATCCAGAAGTGACGAACGATATTTATGAGGAGTTCCTGCACTGTACATCCGTTCACTCTCATCCCTCCTTCCCCCAGATCCCCAATCACTTCATCGAGACTTGCCACCTCCACGCGAGGTAACATAGATGTGTATAGAACGACAAGTGCTCATCCGTACAGTGTCTTGGAATCCTCACAATCACAAGAGCAGGCGGCCAATTCAAAATTCTACGAGCACCGCAATCGATCTTGGACGGAAGCCTTCCGTTCCGTGTTCAGAAATTGGATGACAGGCAAGATGACCTCCTTCTACTTCTCCCACTCCACGTGGTCCGCCATCTTTCGAGGTTCTGTACAGGAGAACACCATCACTGTCGTTCTTAGTCGATCCACTTGGAGTGTACGCAACCACTTTAGGAGAGCCGGTGAGGTGTGCCGTGAGATGATCACCTGACACCCACAGGCATATCTTTCACGACACCCCTCAATCCATCTCTGGTCAACGAGAGGGATATCTCTGACGCTCCGTCCAACAGTAACACGCCCATCAGACGTCACGCTACGTCCACCGGGCAGATCGGTACTCACGTCTCTCTCTCTCATCTGACGTGAAACAGGAAGAGATGCGAACACACTTCTCCTCTTCTGTGGGACGGAGGCAGCAGAAGGGGTGTTCCAGTACATCAACGAGGGAAAAGACTTTGGGAGAGAGCTTCCATTCATCCACTCTTCCTTTCCTTTCATCAACTCGACCAACCATCAGATCACCGTCGTCGACTACTCCAAGAGAGTGAGGAAAGTGAAAGGTGAGACGTTCAATTGGATGATTCTCAACGCACCAGATGGATCGACCAAGATGGAGGACACCTACTGCCTGGAATTAGAAGGTGATTCGTTCTGCCCCACTCGCTCTGAAGAGAGTAGGTCCGATTCTACCGTATCACGTGAATGCAATCGTAGATCTCTTTGTAAGACATCAGGAAGAGATGTACATGTCCTTCAGTACTTCGAAGGATTCAGCTGGGTTTAACATCAGCTTGAAGGACCAGACGGACAAGCGGGTAAGTCGATGGAGTGCTGTGATATGCTTACCCTTCTAGGTTGTGAAGAGTGTCAAATGGAGCAGGAGTTCTGGGTCTTTCGAGTTGAAGTACGTTTCCTTACTATAAAGAGTATCGTGCTATTCTGTATGTGGGATCTTAAAGTATGGGCCAACGAGGACCTCCTGGGACCTTAACCCCAAGGCAGACTCTGAAGCGGATGTACCGTTTGGAGAGTGGATCTGCGGGGGACGGAATATTGTCGTCTGATGAGCGATTCGCTTTGAGATGAAGAATGACACTTTCAGAGGGAAGATAAGAAGGTAACCAATTGAGAAAAGGGTAAGATGTAACATGCCATAGAAGTAAAATCCCACAGAAATCTCCATTCTAATCCTGTGAGATAGTGTCCACTGTCTTGTAACTTGAAGCTTAGGAGCCTATATAGACCAAACACATAAACGAACAGAAGACCATCCACCACCTAAGCGCCGTGAAGAACAATCTGGCATCAATACCTATTTACCAACTCGAAGTATTTGGGCATAAAGCTGTGACAGCCTTGTGCGCGACCACACGGTGAAATGCACAAAGTGCGGAACAGTTCGAATCATTCGCTTCGTCTTGCGAAAGGAAGTATTTTAAGGTGCTAAGGAGACATGATACTTTCATCCAGTGCTGACACATTCGTGCCGCGGTTGTGGGCAGTCCTTCCTGCCCACCTTCTCTCCTCTGGCACTCAGATAACGGACGGTAGGGCGAATAAGAAACACTATGAGAGTGATCGGCCTCTGTTTCCTTCTCACATTCTGTATATCAGCAACAGCTCTGTTTCAGGCAGAGGCGGACATCCTCAGGACTCTATATGACGAATTGGGAGGTGATGAACGTGAGAGGGGATGCAGACTAAGATGGATAGGCGAACACTGGATTAATAACACACATTGGGAAAATACAACAGCTAGCTATTGCAGGTATTTCATTCATCTACAAGCCTTCACCCATCTCGAAACAGCTACTATGGCATCACCTGTGACGAAGAGGAACACGTGACTGCGATCCGATTATGTGAGCACCGTCCGATCAGGTCATCTTTAATCATCCTCAGACAACAACCTAACGGGCCAGCTGCCCGATCTCTCTGGTCTCTCTCGTGAGTTGGTCTGCCTACATCATCCACAATAATCCCATCACACATAATCATCACCTCGTGTCTCGTTGGCTCATCCCCCACAGATCTCACCGTCCTCGATCTCGGAGGCAATGGAGGCATCGAGCTGACCGCCCCTGTTGCCATCTCAAACCACCTGACTGGCCCCTTTCCAGCTTGGATCACCAAGACCCGCCTCGAATACGTCGACTTCTTCGGGCACAGCTTCTTGGGTGTGTTACCAGACGATCTGGGGAATCTGGTCAATCTCACCTGTCTCTCCATGGGTGTACCGACATATGATGGACGTCTATATGGTCCCGTACCGGTGAGATCGATGGAATAGAAGAGTGACCTGACGTTCTATCAGGAATCTTGGATGAAGCTGACCAAGTTGAAGGCCCTCGGATTGTTCGGAAACAGTTTCACTCACATCAATCTCACACGATTGAGTGAGAGATGTGGAGTCGATGAAATGAATTGACGGAGAACAGATGATTTGGTCGACCTGGAGTACTTAGAACTGGGGAGCAATAACTTTGATGGAAGTTTCATCGAGATGGGTCTGAGCGTCATAACACTTCCGAAGGTGAAGATCGATCCATTCAGAGCGCACGCTGATGTCACTCGAGTTGATACATTTCGACATCTATTCGAACAGTTTCTACGGACCCATCCCTGACCTCAGAAACTGTATCGGTGATTGATCTCCTAATCCCTCTCTCTGAATCGATCGTGCAGCACTGCAATTTTTCTATATCGACTACAATGCATTCGAAGGAGGTTTTCCAGAGTGGGTGAATCTATTGCCCCAGTTGATCTTCATATCCATGGGGGATAATCAATTGTCTGGCCCGATTCCCGCTTCCTTGGGTCAACTGAAATCCCTACTGTACTTGGTTATATCTGGAAACAGCTTCAATGGTACCCTTCCGGTAAGATTGATGATCATTCTTTCACTGATAGCGATGAAGGATATCTGGGATCAGTTTCCCAATCTGGATCAGATCACTGCCTATGCCAATAAGTGAGGTTGATACAGATGACGTGACTGACGGTGGAAGCTTCATTGGAGAGATCCCTCCATCCATCTACAGATCATCCAAGTTGACTACCCTCCTGTTGAACAATAACAAACTTACTGGTTCGATCTCACCTGACGTGAAGAATCTGAAGATTTTGATGGCGAGTCCATCTATTGTCACCCTTATTGACTCTTTTAGTATTTTATCGTTGGATACAATCAGCTCAACGGAACAATACCCGATGAGCTGTATGAATGCACTGAAATGTACCAACTCAATCTAGTGTCGAACCAGTTCACCGGAACCATATCCCCCAAGATATCTCAGCTCACCAACGTTGTATATCTACAATTTGGTCAAAATAGGTACGTATAGAGAAGCATGATGATCGATAGAAGGAATCTGACAGATCAAGCAGATTCGAGGGTGATATTCCAGATGCATTCGGTTTGATGTCCAAGCTATGGGTGCTCGACTTCTCTTACAATCAGTTCACGGGAGGTTTTCCTCAGTCCATCACAAATCTCACACAGATCTTGCAAATAAGGGCAAACGACAATCAGGTGCGTCATCACTATGCTCCTCATCACTCATGTCGATCCTTTCAGCTGTCCGGTCCCATGCCATCTCTGTCTTCCAGCTTGCTCAAGCTTCAGATACAAAGGAATAATCTCAATGGTACGGTCTTTTGGATGTCAAGTATGCCTCAGATCCAGCTGTTGGACATATCATACAATCAATTCTCGGGTCCTTGCAGCTCCATCAATCGATTGTGGGTTTATCATCAAACCATCTATGGACTCAGAGACTGAATCAACGCAGGAATTACATGACTTATTGTGAGAAATTTCGGCACTGAATCTGGACTTCTCAATATGAACACGATTTGATGATCTACAGGTGATTGGTCCAACAATCAACTGACAGGTAGAATGCCACCGGTATGTTGTCTACTCATCCTCTGATGTTGATGTACATCAGGGTTATACTCTAACAATGCCACTGTATCACCTCGATCTCAGTTCAAATCAGCTAACCGGAAATATAGAATACAGTATTGGATCGTGAGTGATGACGAGCAATGACATCATCCAACACGAGACAGACTGTCCTCTTTGGCCTATCTCAACGTGAGCAGAAATCTATTGACAGGTTCTCTCGAATCGAGATTAGCTCAGTTGAGTCAACTGCAGTACATGGGTGTGTCTCCTATCCTCTATCATATTTAAAATTCGACAGATCTATCTCATAACAAGTTCGGCGGAGTGATTCCACCTGGTGAGAGGATGACGCTGGTGATGTAGTCTAAACCCTCTCAGGTGCCATGGGTCTACCTCAGATGATTCAACTCAATTTTGTGAGTCCTCACTCACCCTTCACATGATATCTGATATAACAAGGACAACAACAACTTCATTGGTGATATTCCCAACTCAGTTGCAAAATCCAGGTGACCCTCTACGATGATCTATTTTTGATTCACCCTTGTTCAGTTCGATGACTACTTTATCACTGGGAAACAATCAGCTGACTGGAGGACTGCAAGATGTGTTCAGCTTACCCAATCTGATGTCGCTGAATGTTTCTGGCAACAACTTGAACGGAAACATACCAGACATCAGTGGATCGACGGGATTACAGGTCATCGATCTGGTGAGTATGATTCATTCGATTGATCATCTGACAATATTCAAGTCTTACAATCGATTGGTGGGATCGATACCCACTGGATTGGGTGCGTGATATACTCCATTGTGAGATCTAAGACCAATTCAGCGAAGCAAAACAATTTGAGAGTGTTATCTCTGTCTCACAATCAGCTAACGGGAGAAGTACCTCATCCTCTCAAATCAGATCCACAAATCATCGATCTATCGAGGTGATCATCATTTAAATCGCGACATCTGCTGAGCAATGCAGCAATTCGTTGAGTGGAGCTCTCAGCTTTTTAGACACACTCTCTTCTCTAACTCGTTTAAATCTCAGCGGTGATATATCGTGGCATCCTACTTGAGTAGAAACTGAATGGATGACAGGAAATGCGTTCAACGGACAGATCAAGACGCTGAATGGAATGAGAGGACTATCCTCTGTGGATGTCAGTCATAATCTCATCACTACTCTTCCCTCTCTGTCAGGTGATACTCAGCGATGATGCTCGTTCGGTCTATGTTTCTAACGATTGATGTAGGCTTGTTCAATCTACAATATTTCGATGCGAGGTGATCATTTTCGGACGACATTTGACCTTAATCACGCACAGTCACAACACCATCAACGGATCCGTACCTGACCTCACAGGTTGTACCTCCCTATCTACTCTAGATCTATCTTACAACAACTTGACGGATGCCATGCTGATGACGAACGTCCCCTCTCTCTCTTATTGTAGTTTCACCCATCAAACTTTCTTATGCCCTCTACCAGCCCAAGCTTCTCATCTGTGTCAAGCCAAGTGTCGAGTGGACAATTACCAGTCGGCTGAAATGAGCATCAGAATAGCAGGTGAGGGATCTCGCTGAATGAAAGAGCTGAACTGTGTAGGGAACGTCTCCACCTTCGATTCTGCATCTTTCATCCGATCGATATCTAAGATCGCAGATATCAGCATGGATAGAATCCAGATTCCTAGAACTCGATCAGGCAGTGTCATCGTCGATCTCTCCTTCTCTCCTCCCTCTGGTGATCCTCCCATCGATTTTCGAACCATAACGATATCATAGAAGAATCGAGCGAGGGATCATCATCGAGAGTGGTATCCTATCTCAACCAAGTGGGATCATCAGCTTACAGTTCGATGAACATCACTCTGCTTAGCGTGTCCGATTCCATCATGCCCGATGCTACCTCCACCTCGACTGGACTCTCTGCCGGTGAATTACTCTTCTCTTTATCACACGTAAAATGGTCTCATCTCCCTCAGGAGCCATCGCTGGAATCGTCATCGCTGTTGTCGTCTTCATCGTCTTCATCCTAGTAATCGTCCTCTTGTTGACGAGAAAGAGACGAGTCTACAAGACAAGCTTCGAGTTGGTGGATTTCACACAGATCAACAACAACGCCACCCTGAAGAGTGTGGTGAGATATCTGCACATCTCATCGAAAAGGTCATCGACTGAGAGGGATTAGATTCCGTTCAGCGAACTAGAAGGACAAGTCATGATCGGATCGGGAGCATATGGAGTCGTATACAGGGCCAGCTGGAGAAGTAATACGGTGGCTGTCAAGCAGGTGACGGAGGATATCATTCGATGTGCCATAACAAATAAAAGGTTCGAAGCGAGCACATCAACACAGACCAGATGCAGAGCTTCCTGGTGATCTTCCGATCGCACGCGAATGACTGACGAAGAATAGGATGAAGCGACGTTAGTACAAAGCATGAGACCTCATCCAGTGAGAAGAAGACGACATAGCGATGTATCTGACGATGGTATAGAACGTAGTCTTGTTCATGGGATACACATTTCCTCCTGATCCGCTCTCTATCGTTACGTGAGTACCGAATGATGTGATACAATAGATGAGATTGAAAATCATAAAGAGAATTCTGTGAGGGAGGCTGTCTGCTGGACTACCTGGGGACACACAAGAACGATGTCACACAAGAGAAGAAGGACAGCATCATTCTCGGAATCGCCAAAGGAGTGCTGCATCTACATCAAGAGAAGGTACCTATGTCAATCATCGATATTCTCCGACTGACCTTGAATAGATTATACACAGAGATCTCGCCGCCAGGAATATTCTTCTCTCGTGAGTAGAAGACTATTTATCCATCTCCTGACTCTGTTCAGAAAGCATCTCGAGGCGAAAGTCAGCGACTTTGGTATGTCCAGACAAGTACAGACCAAAGATACTGCCTCCACAACGGCCAGTACTATCGGACCTGTGAAATGGATGGCGCCTGAAGCCATCTCGAAGCGAGAGTACAGTACCAAATCTGATGGTGACTCTGCATCCTGTGGATGTTCAATTGACATTCATCCAGCATTCTCTTTCGGTGTGGTCGTCTGGGAGATCTTGACATGTGAAGAGCCGTGGGGTGATAGGGCTATGGTAGAAGTTGCCATCGATGTCCTTAACGATAAGAGGTGCAATTCATCGACACATCCTGAAACTTACTGTGGATAGATTGACGATTCCAAACAACACTGCACCCATACTGCAAGCCGTCATGAAGGGTGAGAAGAGAGCATTCCATCTCGTTGAATCTCATGCAGGAGTGTGGATGACGTCACCAGAGGAGAGACCCGACTTTGTTCAGATCTGTAGCTGGCTTTCTGATGGAGCGGCCACTCAAATGTACGAGAAAGAGGGGTGGACAAGGGACGATGGAATTAGATATGATGCTGTCGATGCAACGCACATGGTCGACCGATACGCCTCGACGGATCATTTTCTCAATGTCTCTAATGTAGAAGAGGAGTGAAAAATAATACATCATACACCTGTCTATTTACTTATATGGATACACACGACAGCCAGGTCACTGCACTGTGATAAAACATCGCATCGTGATACGTTTGTCCTTCCATGAGAATTCAAAGATGTTTAGTTGAGATCTGATAGAGACAACTTCCAGATCTCGATCTTCACCCATCACATCGGAAGGCTGTCACTCAGCATATATGGCCTGTTCAGAACAGGAGTCGATGATGGTACTGGTACCTTATGGATAACAGACTGTTTTAAACCAGGAGCGTAACCTTGTACGACGGTGATCTCTTGGATTATCATTCATATGATGTACTTCAAATCATGCACTCGACACAAAGATGATTCAGCATCGTTTATGGACGCGATCGCCATGATCACTCAGTTTCCTTGGTAGACCTTCAGACTCTCGATGGTCCAGTACGTGTTGCTGAAAGCTTTGGGGTTGTAGGAGACAAAGTCTTTGCAAGAGCCAGGGCAGGCAGCTTGAGTGTTGTAGACCCAGTTGCTTCCGGCCCAGTCGCCGCAGAAGGTGATCTGAAGTTGATCAGACATGGAATGAGAGGATGCAGTGTCTCACGTCGAAGATGAGAGTCTGAGCGCCAAAGTGGTCGGCAGAGCAAGAGCTACCGAAAGGAAAATCTGTGACTTCTTTTAGACATGGAACGTGTTGGAGATGAAGAGATGAGGTCGAGAGATGTTCTCACAGGCGTTGGGCTGAGGCCATTGAGCGGTGTCGATGGAGTCGGATCTGATATCGGAGGGCAAGGTGTCCTTGGTGAAAGTCCAAGCACGGATACCAGAGTCACGGATATCGTAAGCTATGGCTCCACCACCTGCAGATCTCTTGAGCATGTGATGAAGGGTGCAAGATGATCGCGGAATTGATGATGATGATGTAATAGTGAGACGGATGTTCACCTCTCTTATTGAAGGCAGAACCGAAAGTTCCATCCTGGTCACCGACAGCGCAACCGGCACCGCCGCCTCCTGAAGCGGTCATGGTGTTGTCACAGTTGTTGCTCTGGACCCACTTTCCAGTCATGTTTCTTGAGGCAGGCATCTGGCAGTTAGGACCAGTATGGAGGGTGTACTGATTGGTTCCCAGCTTGTTGACTCCCTGCCTCGTGATCAGATTTTGAAGGAGAAGAGTGCTTACCTCCAGAACGTCGATTTCGCCCCCGTAGGGCCAGGTCCCGGGTCCATTTGACCAGAAGGCGGGCCAAACTATGAAAGAGATCAGACGGACGTGTAAGAGAACATACGATCTCACCGCCGCAAGCAGCTCCTGGCATGTGAGGCAGGACAAGGACAAAGAGAGCTCTGCTCCACGCCTGCTTGCTCTGCAGACGAACAGCCCTTCTTCCGTCGGTGGCATTGTTGGTGTGGTCCACACCCATGTAAATGTTGGATCCACTGGTGGAGATAAGCCCAGCACTCTTTGCCTCGGATTGAGAGACGAACTATTTCAGGTCACACCAGAGGATCGACAGAACATCTCACCTTCACGTGACCATTAGTAGGGTCGTTGCCTGTGAAGAAGTTCCAGTTGTCGAAGAAGTTCTGCTTTCCAAAGTCGAAAGACAGCTGGTACTTTCCAGCGACAGCGCTGACGCACAAGAGGGCTAAGAGGGCGACGAAGAGCTTGCTCATCTCTGTGAGCCGTCAAGAATGAGCTTCTTTCGCAGAACCACAAAGGGCCCCTCTCGCGAATATTCGGCTCGCGGTATTATCAAGCGCTTCGCAGTATAGTGTTATAAGCGCTTCCAATAGGGCTACCAGATGGTACGATGCCCGTGAGTTCTCTTCGTCTCGCATAGTGAATACGTGCGTTTTGACCGGCCCTCTCAAAAGCGCTGAGAAGGGAGGTGGTGTCAAACTCGATCCCTCATTTGTCTATGTATTACCAACCACCTGTCACATAATTGCAATTCGTACTTGTGGGTCCCTGGACTCGTACATCAAGCATAGCATCATAGATCTGTATTGTGTTCACCTGTTCTTCACTCGATACAAGCCAAGAATCTTGGAGAAAGGATTGAGACTCGACAGCGTCTACAACGGCGAAGATGTACAGCAATTGGCTGGAGATTACTTTCAAGTGATGAAGGAGGTGCTTCAAGCAGTTGGATCTCAGGAAGAAGTACCGACACTGTCTTTATCTCCGGTTATAGCATCTGTCCGACATTTCAATCGGCAGAATGCAGATATCCTTATCACATCGTAACTCCAGACTCAGACTGATCCTTAACATCTTACCTTCATTATCATTCGTAGATCGATATGGACTCAAAGTAAAAGAATCGTTCGTCAGTCTACTCTTCCAATTACTTCGTGTTAGGAGGGACGATCTGGGGCAAGGTGATGCAGATTCGTCAGCTGTTAATGATATCCTACAGATCAGGCCATTCTATTGGAAGCATTACGCATCTGTTGCAGGGAGGAAGAAGGAATGCAATCCGTCCATCAAGTAAGCTAAGAATGAGACCAGTTCATTGAGAACTACGTCAGGCCATCCCGTACGTGATGGAGTTAGCTGGCGTCGACAAGAGAATCACCGGCAGCACTGCCATTCAGCTTGAAGCTCTCAAATTGCTGGTGAATGTGTTGGGAAAGTCCATAGAATCACGTGATACGTTCGTGAGAAACGAAGGGATAGAGAACAGTCTGCATAAATTGAAGACGATCGCACCCGATGCGATTCCCATGCCTCCTGAAGTTTTCCCTATCAACCGCATCCTGTTTCACTGCAGTGTGAACATGAACAACAAAGAGGTATTTCAGAGAGCGAAAGCATTGAACACATACATCACGGTGAGTCCTGATGATGATGATCATGGAGATTGAGTGCATCAGTTGATGGAGAAGGACATCAACTGCGGACATCCAGATCAAGTCGTGTCGAACGACATCCTGAAGATCATCTTCAATCTGACCATGCATCTCGGTCCTCTGGCCAGCGTCGGTGGAGCAGAAGAACCATCGACAGATGAGAAGATGGAGATGGAGAGGTGCAGATTCACTCGAAAAGCCTCTCTGACGTAGGACAGAATGATTCCACTCTTGAAGAGGGTCTTGACGAGAGGAGATCTATCGGATGCCCCCTACCAGTCACCCTTCTTGTTGTGCGTGCTCAACATACCCAGGAGCATTCAAGGTCGATATACCGACGAGACAGTGGTAGAGGCACTGCTGAGGCTGCTGGAGAGCCAGATCGAGAAGAACAACACACCGGAGGGCCTCGTGTCCCTCCTGATGATTCTCACCGGAATCTCTTCTTCCAACGAGGGACACCAACAGTTCATCAAAGATTACGTCTACCCAAACAGCGATGACCAAGAGACGACGATGGAGTGAGTGATGACGAGAAGCACGGCTGATACGTGAAGGGGTCCGAAAGGGGGAACCTTGATCGCAGTGGCTCTCCGCAAGCATCTGACCTCCTTGAACGTCGCGCTGAAGCACAACGTACAAGAATTCCTCTTCTCCGTTTGTGATTCCTCCGGTGGGCCTACGAGCGAGTCGATGGAGTGGACTGACGACATCAGGTGACGAATTCGGCCGTCTGAATGGGCTGGGGCCCGGTGCAGGTCTGCTGGCCGAGAGGAATCTGTTGAGTGTATTCTCTTCTCTGAAGCCGAATCCAGTGCAACCGGTGGAGAGAGAGGTGAGGACGTCGTGAAGGTGAGACGTCAACTGAGCGTTCAGATCGATTCGGGAGATGAAGAGGACGTGGCAGAATTAGAGAGGAAGATGGAGAGATTGGAGGTGGGTGACGAGTTCAAACACTCGCTGACCGAAGAACAGAAACTGGGGGTATTCAAGATGGTGCGAGAGGACAAGAAGTGAATGTATAAAAGATTACAAAATCGATCGTGTATTGATCAGAGTAGTACTACCCCTGGAGAACGAAAGATTTCGCTTTCGGTGGGTGATGGCGTGATTTGATACAAAAGGGCGACGAGAGGGATCCTGGTCATCTCTGTGTCTCTTCCCTTCTGTCTCTCTACAGATTCCAAATCTCTCAGATACTGTTCGATCCATTCCGCAGCAAAGCCCATCAGCTTCGTCTATAAAAGATGAGATGTGTCATGCAGATTTGACTCTCACGTTCTTCTCTCTCAAGTAGTTTAACGTCGATACAATGGTTTGAATGAAATAGGCGTAGCTTATCAGATCCATATATACAAGATAAATCATCCAATGGAGGGTATTGTGCAAGATCTAATCGATTCAGATATTCGTCAGTGGTACAAATAATGTCTCACTGTTTTTCCCTCCTCCTCGTGTATGCCGTTCAGTCGATCCAACACGGTGCTAGATAACATGTGTTGTGGAAGGATGTCGACCAGTTCCGGATCTAACGATTGCAAGATGTTAAAGATGTTGACGATCAAGATGATTCCATCCTCCCATGTCATCTCCTCTTCACAATTCGGTTCACACTTTCTCTGTCATTCGATCATTCATGGATGCGATGATTTGCGCACACCATTACGATGTTCCTCTGCCTTTGAGATTCTTCCTTCGTTCGCAAGGACAGAGAAGAGATGTCGCGGTCGCTGACCATTACGAGTTCGGCAGCTCGATTAGATATTCCTACAGCCAAATGCTGCAGGACTGTACCGTAGAGCTCTGTCTTTCAATCAATACGAGTGCGAGCGGATCGATCTCACTCTCGCCGATCGTGTCTAAGTCGGGCTTGGATTGCACGACGGATATCGTATTCAAGAGGGAAGCTAAGGAGACGATGGTTCTCCTGATCGCTTTCTTCTTCACCAATGGGTGTTTTCCGCAATCTAATCATCATAAGTTTGAGATGTGACAGTGGATCACCTTGAATCGAATGACCTTGCATGTCCTTCAATTGCTTGATCGCCAACTGCATGTGGCTGAAGGGTGTTTCGTTGTTCTCCAACTGTCCTACAGTCATATTCATAGCTGAATCCAGTCTACCTTGATCGGATCCAAATTGGACAATTCTCTCTTGGTCATCGTGCTCTCCTTCTTGATGAATGAATCCAATAATTCCACACCCATGTTGGCAATCTGATCCATCTTCAGTATTTATGACGTTCATCTCATCGAAACGAATTACCCTCTCTGTCTGCTGTTTGTAAGTCTCTCTGATGTACTCCATTGTCATCTCGCAGGCGATGGATACGAGAGAGGAATCAGCGTCTGAAGAGTGAAGGAAAGAATGGATTGAAAGATGAAAAAGAGAGGATACTCAGAGGAGTCATGAGCTGAATGGATTGAGGGATCCTCTGGGAGGAATACTCTTCGATGTTTCTCAAAAATGCTTCGATGACATCTCTGCTGCATTCTCTCCGTAGCCTCTTGATCATCTCTTCTTCTTCGCCTTCTTCGTTTTCTTCTTTCAGTTCTCTCCACACTATGTATTCCTCTGTCTGTCTCTGTTCCACTATTTAGATGCAATGTGACGTTAGATCTGATCTATCTTCACCTTGATGTATGTGGGTAGAGATTGAAGGGAATGATGATATGCATTGCTCCCGATCTGATCTCCGACAAAGTGACACAAATGCTTCAACTCTGGATTCTGCCAGAAGAACCACTGCCTCAACTGTACGGCGTCACTTCTCCTTCACCTTCCAGTCTCTCACCTGACTCTGTGCACTCTTCATCGCCGTCTCCTTCTTCCTCACAGGTTGAACGTTCGTGTCTACAGATATCGGTGTGATCCTGCTCCTGGATCCCTCTGTTCTCCCCCTCTGAACGGGAGGCTGGCTGTTGAGATGACGATGGCTCAGATTGTTCGTAGTCATGACACCCTTCATCTGACGCAAGAGTGGCCAGTGGTGGTTGATGAAATATTCGTCGGTGACGATTCCGTCCCAATCTTCCTCTGAGAAGTGTGACGATTCAGCGAAACGATGAAATCTCACTGGTCTTTCGGTCGGAGTCATCGATGGAGGAGACGTCGAGTGGGGTGATGGTGAGAGGATCGATCTGTGACAGACGTCAGAATGCAAACGAGGTGGAAGGAGGGTCACCTGCATGCTGTTCAACATGGACTCGATGCAGTATCCGATGTAAGTCTGCTGGCTGGAGGGGAGGCGATCGACACTGAAGATGGATCGGTAGATGTGCACGAGGAAACGAACGATGGCGTTGAAATAATTTGTCTTTCTTATCATGTGCTTACTCTTCTCTTCCACCAAGACACACCATCTCGTGATCCATTCGATGTACAATTGCGTCTTCCCTTCTCTCCAGGAGAGGGCAAGATATGCAAGTGGATCGCTCTGCTTCGTGTCATTGATGGATCCCCTTCTCCTCTCACTCGGCTGGTGTTCAGTTCTTCCTGTTTCCTTTCTCTCTCTTCTTTCAACCACATGTCGATCTCCTCTTGATGCCTCTCGTTGTGTGACCTGTGGTATCAGATTTCATCGTGTTGAACGTCATCTCACTTGATGATGTCATTGATGATCGTGCTGTGTTGATGAAAATTCGAGGCCAACATGGAATATCGTCCGCTCTCCATATTCCATATCATCTATCGCAGCGTCAGAGAGTGCGATCGCAAGAGGTGACTCACTCTGGTGAGTGTGTGGATGTGTAATATCCTCTGAGAGGCTGATCTGACTGCCGCAACATGATTCGTGTGTGATTCGATCTTCTCTTTGCTCTGCAGTAGCACTCGCAGCTCCCTCTTCAATCCCTCGTGGATGATCTGACTCAGAGTGAAGTTGTTGGTCACGGTCAGAAACTTGGACAGAAACTGCTCTACCGGATTTTCCGTGTACGCGTCGTACAGTCTGTCTCCTCTCATGTTCTGTCTGTTGTCCTCCCTTCCCCTCATTCGATCTTCTAATCTCTTCATCCTGTCTCTGTCATTCTCTCTCCTCCCCTCCTCCTCACTTGATGGGATCGTTGGCCGCCAACTTGTCGATCTTTCTGTCCCTCTCCTCTCTGTATTTCGTCTTCGGTTGAAACAATTGACTGACGAACAATCGACTGAACCAGTGGTAGTTTCCCTGAGACATGAGAGACATCATCTGAAGGATCTCCTCATCGATCGACGGTCTCTTTCTGAGAGGCATCAGTCTCTCTCACTCCATCTCCTTCACCTCTCCCTCTCGTTCTGTGTGAAGGTGGTCGTCTCTTCCGTAGCTCTTCGCAAGAGAGCGAAGAAGGCGTCCCTGACTTTCTCTCTGTTGTTGTAGAGTAACAGTTCATCGTTCCTGTTCTGATGACGATATGCTCCATTCGATGACTCACCCCAAACCGATGTGATTCCTAGAATCAGTGATGGTGTTGTAAGGAGCACTCATGTAGATCTGTGGAGAGTGAAACGCTCCACTTCCTTCTCCGTGTCATTCGTGATGGAAGAAGAGTGGCTTTCTTCACCTTGCTCTTGAGAGTCTGCACCATTTGTCCCCTCTCTCTGTCTCGTCAGGGTTTTGTTCTTGATGTAAATTCCCAATTCCTCTACCGCTTGTGGTGCGTAGATCTTCATCGATTCGTTTTGGTGCAGTGGTGTCATGACCTATGGAGTTAACGGTAGAGATGATATCGAAATGCAATTACCCCCTCGCCCAAGGTGAATATGAAGGGTAATAGTCGAGAGACGCAGAGACATGTGAAACGGTGAGGATGGAATGGAGGAGAAGGAGATTGGCTGCCGTCTCCTCTCAGATCATGCGCCAACTTGGGATCTAATCGTTGGAGGATGGTGAAGATCTCGGATAATGGAGGGAGGAGAGCCGTGGTGATCATGCAACAATACACTTCTACTATTCCTTTCTCTGTCTCTTCATCGTATCCAGGGGCGTTTGACGGCTTCATTTGTACCTACTTCTTTTCGTCTGTTGCTCTCTCTTCACAAACTCACCTGTCGTGCTGTCCAAATGTTTCCCTTCACGGCTGGCTTAGTGGTGTTACCTGAAGAGGCTCATCACATGCTTCACGGTCTGCTTTCTCACCCGAAGTTACAGTTGCATGCCTAGGGTAATGATCAAGGCGATACTGAATATCCTTCGTAAAATGATCTGCAAATTGCCTGCGTGTGAAGCCGTCCCACAGATCATTTTGATTGTGTGATGTCAGCCACGATTTGAAGTCAGGATCAGCCAGCCATCCTCTCGATTTGATATTTGAGATGGTCGTTTCATATCCTCCCATCGTGATGATGCATCGTTCTCAATCCACATCACAGCAAACTCCGTTGTAGATATCTTTCGAATTTTGAATCTGCAGGGCAGGATCCGTACACCAGGGAATGAACGATCCAGTTCACGACGATCGTGTGAATGTGTCCATCTGTGGCTCACCTTCACTTGAATCAGAAAATTGAGGGAGGCATTCGGGGAAAAGGTAGTGCCACAGTAAAATCTCCGCTCGGACAGAGTCGCAGAGAAAACTCTGAACCCAGAGGAGGATCGTAGCCACAAGGAGAGAGGGACAGATCCAAACATCGCATCATGTCGAAGGCTTTAGTTCCCGGTCTTCCCGTCTTCTTTTATCACCCTCAGGTGAGATACGAGGAGGTCGACGAAGATTGAGATGTGTAGGATGCCTGGGTGTATGGAGAGATATCTGGAGTTGGTGCCAAGAGTCTGATTGTGATGTCTGTTGACAATGGTGAGGAGATCGAGCACAGTGTCAAAGAAGGTCAAATTCATCCACTCACCACTGGCAACACATTAGAACTGCTCGACGACATGCTGAAGGTGATTCAAACAAACATATGGGAAGACATAATGTCTGACGTGATAGCTACCCGAGCTCCACGAGTCCACTTTACTCCACAATATCAGAGGAAGATACGCACAGAATCAGGTGACCGACCATCACTCCAACCGTTCTCAGCTAACGACAGGTCTACACGTATGTCGGTCCCATCGTCATCGCCGTCAACCCATTCAAGAGGTTACCTCTCTACGGAGAGGACATCATCCACCAGTACAGGTAATTCTCCATCATCTTCACCTCAAACTGAAGATGATGACAGAAAGAGGGGACTGGAGAACGACCTGCCGCCTCACATCTTTGCCATCGCCGACGCCTCATACGATTCACTGTTGAAGAATAATGCGAGCCAGTCCGTTCTCATCTCGGGTGAATCGGGAGCAGGAAAGACGGAGACAACAAAGTATCTCATGAAGTACCTCGGTGAGTCCACGACGAGAGAAGAGACTGAAGAGGGTCAGGGGAGGTGGCAGGTGTCAAGAGGTTGACGGAGGGCAACATTCAGAATCGCATCATGCAGGCTAATCCCATCTTGGAGGCCTTTGGAAACGCAAAGACACTGCGTAACAACAACTCCTCTCGATTCGGAAAGTTCATCAAGGTGGAGCTGCAGTGACTTTATTCGACTCAAAACTGAACGATTTTCAGATTCAATTCGATCAGAGTGGCTTCCTCACAGGTGCCCAGATCACAAACTACTTGTTGGAGAGGTCCAGAGTGTCGAAGCAAGCCATCGGAGAGAGGAATTACCACGTGTTCTATCAGGTGCACGACACATTCGTCCTCTATGTGTCTACTCACAAGTGCAGCTGTTGAGCGGAGCCAGTGCAGAGTTGAGAGAGCAATTGAGATTGCAGGCCGCAGACAGTTTCCATTATCTGAGACAGTCAGGTGAGAGAACTGAGGGAAATTTCGTTGAACAAGAAGGTACGTACGATCTGGGAGACAATGACGAAGACGAATCAAAGAATTTTCGAGATCTATTAGAAGCCTTTTCCATCGTTGGGCTGGAGAGTGCTGAGGTGAAACGAGCTTCATCTCATCCATCATCTCTCTCGTCCATCATCATCATCATCATCACCATCACCATCATCTCTTCATGTGCATCACTCGTTCGATGTGAATCGTTGATTCATTTCGAGACAGGTGCGATCCATCTTGCGAGTCGTCGCCGGAATCCTTCACCTTGGAAACGTCAACTTTCTCTTGGACGAGACGAAGACGTGGCACACTGCCACCGTATCGAATCGTCCCATCTTGTCCCTCGCCGCCGATCTCTTTGGTGTCGATACGAAGAAGATGGAGTTCAACTTGGTCAACCGAAGGAACATGATCAAGGGAGAATATTTCGTCGTTGCCCTGGACATGCAGCAATCTTGTGACAATCGAGACAGTGAGTCGATTGAGATTCGGTGTAGGTGAAGAGTACGTAGGTCTGAGTAAGGCACTGTACGGTGCGACTTTTAACTGGTTGGTCGATCGAATCAATCAGTCCCTCGAATCAGAAGATCCTCAACTGTTCATCGGTCTATTGGATATCTTTGGTTTCGAAGCGTTCAAGGTTCTTTCTTCTTCGGGGCGTCTCGATTCACGATCGGCAGGTCAACTCTTTCGAACAGTTTTGCATCAACTTTGCCAACGAAAAGTTGCAGCAACATTACAATCGTCACACGTTCAAATGGGAGCAAGAGGCATGTCTGGTCAGTATCGGATGTCATCTGTGTCATAGCTGAAATCATCTAGGCCGAGGAGATCGATTACACAAAGATCGACTTCGTAGACAATCAAGTCTGTCTGGACCTCATCGAGAAGAAACCGTGAGTCATCACGGTAACATGCCATATCTGACGGAGGCTACAGGTTAGGCATCATCTCTCTGTTGGACGAAGAGAGCAATTTTCCAAAGGCAACGAATCAGACTCTCCTGCAGAAGTTGATCACGAATCACACGACACACTCTTACTTCGAGAAGCCCAAACTCAGTCAATCCGCCTTCGTCGTCAAGCACTACGCCGGTGGTGTATCCTACGAGGTGCGTTGCTGTAACTTCTACCGCGACTGAAGATGCTTCAGGTGGCAGGATTCCTGGAAAAGAACAAGGACTCTCTGGCTGACGATCTGGTCGATCTCATTCAGACCAGCAATGTACCGTTCATAGCCAATCTGTTGAGCCGTGGGGGCAAGAAGGAGTCGAAGAAGAAGACGACCGTTGGATCAGAATTCAGAAATCAGGTGAAGAGACGTGTCCATCTCTGGTTGACACGATCAGCTGGACGATCTGATGAAACTGATCAATTCAACTGAACCTCATTGGATCCGTTGCATCAAACCCAACGCGGCGAAGAAGCCTGACGTGTTGACCGGGCCAGAAGTCTTGTCTCAACTCAACTGTGCCGGAGTCTTAGAGACCATTCGCATCAGGAGATCGGGTTATCCCATTCGTATCCCAGTCGATGTCTTCTACAAGAGATTCCGCATCGTATTTCCAAAGGTGAAGAATCATCACACCCCGCCAGAAGATGACGTCCGGCAGATCAAAGTGTCGGACGGAAAGAGCGTCCGATCTGCAGTGGCCGCCATACTGGAAGAACTGTCCCTCGACAGTAAGGACTGTCAGTTGGGCCTGACCAAAGTCTTCTTGCGAAGCGAACAGTACACAAAGTTGGAAGTCATGAGAAGCGAGAAGCTCCACATCCCCGCAGGTGCGTCGAGAGGTGACGAGCTCGTGATGATCTCGATCAGGAACCATTCAGAGAGTGGTGAGAGGTTGGTTGGGCAGGATGCTGGCCAAGAAGACGAGAGCCGCCCTGAAGATGCAGAGATGCGTGCGTGGTTTCTTGGCCAAGAAGAGGTGAACGACGAGGGAGAGGGAGTCTGACTGTGGTAGGTACGAGAGGAAGAAGAAGTCTGTCATCATGGCACAATCCATCATCCGAATGAGAGTGCAGAGAGTCAAGTATTCTTCCATGAAGTTGATGGCGAAAGAGGCGGCTGAGATCAAGAGACAGATCGACGCGGAGGAGCAAGGTGAATGTAAAGACGAGACGTCCGTTCTGAAAGAGAATGCAGTGAGCAAGGGAAGAGAAGAGAAGAAAGAGAAGAAGGGACAGATGATGAGAAGCGAAGCGGAGGCGCTGGCCGATATACCGAGCCCCACCGTCAGCCGAAGGGACTTCGGAATCACACCCTCCCCCGTTGATCCCAATCTGGGCATGCTCATGGTCCTCGCCGCACTCACGGGTCTCAGCGACACGGCAGGTGAGATGGAGGGACGATGCATCGACCGACGTCTCGCAGGTATATCGCTCGACAAGCTGACCGCCATGGAGAACACGCTGACGACGGCACTCTCTCACATTCGAACTCTCAAGAACGAATTGATTCAGAAGAGTGGTGGACGCTTCCGATCAAACTCGTCAGGTGAGTCGTTTGTTTGATCCATTGTTGATGGACTCCGACAGCCAGAGCGGCACCGAAGGCAGTCGGAGCGTCAGACACTCAGACGACGCTGTCGTTTGCCGCACAGACCAAGGAGAGCAGTGTCAACGAGAGAGAGGTGGAGAGGAGAGGATGACAGTGGGTGACACCTATAGGTACCTCCTCAGCCGAAGAGAGAGACGGAAACGTCAGAGGAGAAGAAGGACGAGGCTTCCCCTCCAATCCGCGGTGACGATGCTCCACAACACAAGAAGGATGTACCCCCTCCACCACCCGAGAGTGACGATGTACCTCCACCACCCCCTCACAAGGTTGATGATGTACCTCCACCCCCAATGAGTGATGACGTGCCACCTATGGACGATGTGCCACCCCCACCTCCTCACGTAGCTGATGATGTACCACCCCCACCTCCTCATCACAGTGGTGACATACCACCCCCTCACGTTCATGATGATGTGCCACCTCCACCTCCTCACACGGATGATGAAGTGCCACCCCCACTTCCGCACGTGGATGACGTGCCGCCTCCTCACATGGATGATGATGTGCCACCTCCACCTCCGCACATGGGTGATGATGTGCCACCTCCACCTCCGCACATGGATGATGATGTGCCACCTCCACCTTTTTTGGAAGGCATCCCACCCCCACCTCTGTAGCCAATTCGAAATATTAAATAGACGAAGGATTCAGCAGGCTTTTTGTGTCCGCGGATATATGTAGGCACACCTCACACGTGTCGTCCATCTTTAATGCTATGGATGATGTGTGACAAACAATATATTGACCACAACAGATCCTAATGAAGCAATAGATTGGAATCCTTTCGAGCAATCTCTATTGATGAACAATTGGTGGTTGTGAATGATCAGATCAATTACGCCTGCAGTTGAGATTGGTGATGGCAACGAATGCGATCGCTGGGATTTTGAACCCCCATCATCTGTTAGTCTTGTTAGAAGAGACAATCAGATCACTACACACGAATACTTTACCTGCCCGGATCGAGCATGATGGTAAGAACACCTCCTATGAAGGTAATGATCACAGAGACGAACGATCCAGCGGCGCTACTGAATCTATATAGCCATAAGAGAGAATGTTGGGATGTGATGATCTCACGCGTGTGAACGAAAGGCGCCGGAGGACTCTACATCTTTCAGTCCCAGTGATTCAGAGAGAGCTGCCCTATTGAATGACATGGTTGCATGTGGGGTGACACAGAAGCTATTGGCGATACCACTGTTGATTGAACCCAGATTGATCGCACATCCTTTCCGAGTGGATGTTCCTTTCAATGTATTCATGGCTGATCGAACGATTCTGATGGAGAGGGACATGATTGTGATGGGTTTCGGAATGATTTGGTGATGTGATGTCTGAAATAAATCCACAAAAGAAATAAATTCAGGTCAGCCGAAGATGAGCAGCAAGGAGGATTTTGTGGAGAGCTACAGAAAGATATACACCAAATTGAAGAAGAAGTGATTGACGTCGGTGATGACGCGACAAGAAAACTCATTCAAATCAGGAGCATCCTTCGAAAGCCTAACTATGCAGAGTGCTCAGAAGAGATCAATGATCTTGTGAATTCATTGAAGCGACAGAGTAAAAGTCAACCATACATCGGATTCTGTCTGAAGGCGGTGGCAAGGTACTCCCGACCTAGACACCACGTCCATTGACAACCTTCAGATGTGAAGAGGCATTGAAGAACTTGACTCTGGAAGCGGTCGCCTTCTCTGATGCAGGTGACTCGATTCATCAACAACCATCTTGATTGACATGATCCCGTAGGCTTCAGCTTTTGGCAGAGAGAGATGGAACGATCAGAATATGGATACTTGTCCTTCGGTGAAGATTTCTCTGAAGCCGTTGATTGCTATCACCTGGCCATCTCAGTACGTATCATCCATTCTCCCGCTCTCATTCATCTCTCTCAAGGTGTACAAAAGATTAAATAAGCCCGCTATTTCTGCGGCTCTCTATTTTGAAATGGCAGGGTTCTGCAAGGTGACAAGATTTCAACTCTCCTGAATTGATCATCGTCAGGAACTGGGTAAGAACGAAGAGGCGAGAGATTATTTCCACACCGCAGCCGAATTACAACAAGAGAACAGTGGACTATGGTGAGAGAACGTGACTCACCGGCACTCACTCGCGTGTAAAGTGCAATTAATTCACTGGAGAAATCGGTCGAGTGCAACATCCTGTTGAGTACGTCATTCATTCATAACATTTCACCTCAACGCATCAGGAGACTACGGGAACACTTGCTCCGACTTGATTTGGATGATGAAATTAGCGTCAGAGATATCCACCGACACACCCACCAACACTCTCGTCGTGAGGTACATCCTTTCATCTCTTTCATCGCATTCGTCACATTGAAATGACCCGAATATTCTTCTCCTCTCAATCGTTTCTGATTTCGTGTATTATAGTGAGAGTGGGAGCCTCATTGTCACACCCGTTCGAACGTCTGGAATCTTCCAAGAGATTATCACGAAGAATGCTCGATCGGTTTACACCATGGTGAGTTCTATCTCTTCCCTCTTCGATGCTGACACGAACAGGTGATGATGGAGGCTAAAGTCTCTCTCATACTCGTCCTCATCCTTCAGGTGAGATCTGTCTCGATATGTTGGAGTTGAAATTGAACGTAGGGAGATTTTCAACAGTCGAGGGACTTTGTGTCTAAATTAGAGAGGGATGCCACCGCAAATGGAGTGACAACGAACACGTTTCGTCTCATCATCGAACTGTTTGAAACTCTCATCGTAAGCGATCATCGACACGAAAAGGACTGACGATGAAAAAGGAGCAAGTCGAGAGGCAAGACGTAGAAATGGTGATGGCTGTACAGAGAGAACTCCACCCTTGGATGACTCGACAGCAGAACACACTCGTTCTCATGATCATCGAAGAGTTGAACGCTTCTCTTCGATTGGCTTCGGTGGCGAATAAATGAAGAGATGTATCAGTCTCCGTTGTTTAATAATCCATCTGCGAAGCGATCTCTGGAGATGAGGTACAGAACCTCTCGGATCTTGTTCAATTGTTCTTCTGCCTTATCGACTCTCTCTTTCAGCTTGTCTGATTCCACTTGATTCTCCTCCTCTAATCTCTCCATCTCCTTCACTTGTTCTTCTTCCGTCGAAGAACTACCGGGTAGCGATTGGATGAGCTGAGATGATTGAGTGGGAAAGTCTGAAGAGTATCTCACGTCGTGAATGGCTCGTGAAGATTTGGCGATCTGAACGGCAAAATCTTTCGTCTGTGTGTCGAACTTGAGAAGGTCTTCTTCGCTGGAGTCTGGTGGGTGATTGAGCTGAGTATCGAGTGAAACCGAGGGAGAGTCCCTCTGTATGATGCCGAGAAAAGTGTAGAACTTGAAGGTCAGTTCACTGATCTGATTCTGAAGCTCTGTGAGACGATCGGAAGACATGGTTGGTGCGATGTGATGTGATGTGATGTCCCGATTAAAATTGCACTACAACCCGAACATCACCTGGACTGGATCACATCACATACGAGCATCATGACACCACTATTTCGCACAATTGGAAAGACTGTACAATGGAACCAGACTCGTTACATTCCTAAGTGGTCACCCATGAGAACTTTCACCGGCAGACGTCAATACAGCAATGGTGGCGGTGAGGGAAATAAGCAACAGGTGCCTCATATTCCTCCATCATGGTGCTCAAGTGATTTAGGAGACACAAAGTGGATGGACAGGAGGGGGCGGAGCTGGTAAAGGCGAGGATGACAACAAGACACTGGCTTTGAAGATAGTGGCCACCATGGTGGCCGTGCTAGGAGCCTCATATGCGGCTGTTCCCCTCTACCGAGTTTTCTGCGAGGCCACCGGTTACGGTGGTGCCGTCAAGGATAGAAAGACAGTGGCCGACCTCACTGAGAGAAGACGAGATGGAATCGAGAGAGACATCCGCGTCTTCTTTTCTGCAGAGAGAAGGTGATCCCGTCACGTGACCCACCTCATTCGTGCTGATCCCCACGCAGCAGCACCATGCAGTGGAGCTTCTTGCCCCAACAGAGACAAGTAGTCGTCACCCCCGGTGAATCCGCTCTCGTCTTCTACACAGCGAAGAATCCGACAGAAGAGCCCATCATCGGGGTGTCCACTTATAATGTCACACCCGCGAAGGTAAATGACTCTTTCTTCTCTCGCGTGAACTCACTGAGACAGGCTGCGCCTTATTTCAACAAGATTCAATGTTTCTGCTTCGAGGAGCAAAGGTTGGAACCAGGAGAAGAGATCGACCTGCCTGTCTTCTTCTATATCGATCCCGCCTATGTGGATGATCCCTCTCTGAGGAACACGAACGACATCACGCTATCTTACACCTTTTATAAATCGAAACAGCAATAGACGACCTTTTTATGATGTGTACATGATGGTTCTATTGTTGTATGGCCCTGGACACATTTATCTGAACTCCTTAACGTTCATCTCCGTGAGTAACTCGTACAATTAGTGGCTTCCCAGAGTCAAGATGATGTCTGTTCCGTTTTCGCTGCGACTGCGCGTGTGCGATTGAAGGTTGAGAAGAGTGAAGGGGTTGGTCGCAATTCTATGGGATTTGTCCAATTTGCCATTCTACAAGATCACACATCACCCACCAGCTCGAATAATCAAATAATCAATGTGTGGTGATTGTTTACTGGAGGAGACACCGGATCGAGTTGCGTTGCGCTCATACATTCAGCACTAACTTTACGAAGGGGACCACATGTTTCTCGACAGGAGCTTATGTCCCGAATTATAAAGGGTACGTGCAGTTAATCATTAGAGCTATTCTCATTCCCTAGGTGTGCCGCATGTGGAAAATTCAACATGCCTGTAGCCAGAGATAAAGAGCAGGAGGAGACAGACATCACGGAGAAGATCAAGTTCAATCGTAAGCCATTGTTTTGGTCACCCTTACTGAATATTACAGACATCTGTCCAGATTGCGATCATCAGATATCGATACACAAGTACAATTTCAAGGTGAGTCTCATAACACTCGCTCTTCTGATTGTTCGGTAGGTCGTGAAGAATAGACAAAAGTTCAACATGGAATGTGAGCTTTGTGGCTCTGGTGAAGATTCTTCCGTCATCGATCCAGACCTCGAAGAGAAGCCTATTTACTAGGACAATACATCAATCATCTTACCATGTGAATTACTTGATCATTGTACACGATACAGAGAAAGTTAAGGCGGATTAGTCTCTCAAATCTATCCCATAAGCAATGTAGCGGTACACCCCACGGAAACTGGCCACGTCAGGTGGATGAGACACCGCCCTCATCTGTTGTTCTTCCAGATGGTACTTGCGTTACCCTCTACCATGACTGAGATCTTCAAATCTATGATGTCGTCTCCCGCCAAAATACTGATGGAGGGATAAGTGATGTCGATGGAGCCGTGTTTCATGGTGCAATTCGTCAGGCTGACAGACGTATTGGGCCGCGTTGCCACGATGGTGGACGTAGAGAGTGACGTGGTTTGACGTAATGATGGAGGCACTGATCAGATGTGAACCACATGATCCCTTAGAGAGGTCCCTGAGATGTAAATGTTGCACTTTTAGAAATTAAAAATCGCATAGATTATCACACCTGCTGCAAAGCTTGAGTACACCGTTGTGGAATCCATACTTGAGGTTCTGATGAGACTTTCCAATAAAATTGAATCTTCTTGTGTTGCTCAATGATCTCTGGAATAGACAACACATGTGGGATAGCAGGCTCAGTGAAGTCGTGGTCCTCATCATCTGGCTCATCCTCACAGACACAAGACGACGGTCCTGAAGCAATCTGATCAAATAGATTGTCATCTGATAATTTATAATAATTTTTATGACACATCTTCATCTGCAGTGCTATCCGCAATGTCATCAGATGGCATGGATGTTGTTTGGAACTTGCTTGCCTGTTGCTCTCTGAAACTCAATCGTTGCATCAGATCATTCAGGCCAGGGACTTTCTGCCCATCAACCAATAGATGAGATGGCTTTCTGTTCTTCACATGGTTCAACATGATCAATTGTCGATCGGTTTGATACACACATCCAACCCAGTAGATTTCACCTGCAGAATGCATAAGATTGAGAAAAATATTAAAAATTAAAATTAAAATGAAACTAAACGTAACAGCTGCCAAAGTATAACGCAATTAACCTCCCTTTGTACGCTCACCTTCAATCAACAGTAAAAGTACGTCTTTGGGCGAGCATTCAATTTTCGTTTACATGTCATGTAATCACCATGATCCTCCCACAGGTGGATATCATCGTTCGGCGGAATAGGCTCAGATGTTCGCGCGTATATCGATGTGCCAGGATCGTCAATAGAACTCATCTGTTCTTTCAGATGGATGGGAGGTGTGATCAGATGACGAAAACGCGGTGATACTAAAAATAGACACTATTCGAATCATGGCATCTTTGCCTTCTTCCCATAGATTTATGATGAATCATTCATGGAGAGAGAGTCGTCTGGTGTCGAGTGATGTAATCTTTATCCATGTTGTCAGAATCACTCATAATCTCATTCTCCATTGAATTATGTTGCAACAAATGGGTATCAAGGGGGGACACAGCTACGCCATCCGCGTAGTGCCGAGCAGTACAATTCAACTACGTGATTACTCACATGTGATTTCACATTATGTGGGAATGCGATCGGACCGAGTCAGCACAGTGAGGTGTCCATCGCAACGTAGCTACGGGGGTCTATCATAATGGACATTCAACCCTCGATCGGTTGAAAATCACAACAATAAACGAAATTTCAAGTCTATTTTTAAAATTACACTTCGCGACCTTCGATAACGTAGCGTCAATGACTGGAACTGAGGCCGAGGATAGCTCTCAATTGATTCAGACCCCTTCTTCGGGTGCTAATTATTGACACCTCAACGAGCGAGCGATCTCCAGGTTGTGATTTACATTTCTGATGCCCGACAGGCACCCAGAGTCAAGGAATCCCAACAGGTGGGGATCCGAACGACTCTCGAGTGTTGTCTGGTGAGGAAATCGATGGTTTTAATCATCCATTCTCCTTCATTCGATTCTGAGGTCATTCAGATGTCGCCGTCGAGTCGGAATACTCTGGATTAGAACGACGCCGTTCTTCTGGTACGTTCGTACCTGTCCCGATTCCACTCATTATCTCATTTGTGATACAGATGTTTTAAGTACTTCGGATGGTGCGGAACAGCAACGCGATGGTCCCGCTACGTCAACGAGTGAGTTCATTGTTGTTGAATCGACATGATCCATTTTATGATATTGGCTCATATCATCAGGCAGAGCCGAGGAATCGAACGCCGGATCTTCCTCGATGAGCGATGTGTCAGGTAATCTGACCAATTTTTTTCAATCCACACAATCTCATATCATACAGGAAGAAAAGATGCTGAAGATCATCTGGCTGCTATGACGAGTTCTCAACGTGAGATATTATTGTGTGATATCACCATTTCAATATTTCAAACATCTTCTCATTGCATTATCACTAATCATCATCAGAGAGATCTCCTCTGATGGAGTCAACTTCACAGCACCACCCATTGGTAGATGAAGTCGCTACCTCTTCGCTGCCTGGCCCTGTTGAATGTGAGTGTTTTGGACGGTGAAGAGGTCCTCTTCTGGAGATGTTTGATGACATCATCATCAACATCATCAATTCTAATATGTAACAGTTCCACCCCCATCTTGAAGAGTTTGTATTCAACCGCCAAAGTTCTCCACAATGAAAGTGGATAGACAAATGGCTGCTGTGGTACATCATATCGACCAACGCGTTGGTGTGTTTTGATTTTTAAATTCAAAACTTAAATTTTAATATTTTTTTTCAGACAAATGTTATCAGCCCACTGAGGTCATCCAGGCTTGGAAGGACTACTTCTTTCATCAGCCTGCCAACACTGGCTGTGGTCTGGTGTTCTGGCTCTGCATGACCTGTACATCTGTGAGAAGAATTCAGTGGCTTTGGACCCTCAGCATTACAAGAGGCTTGTTGTGCCCAACATTTGACATCACTGACAAATTGGGAAACTTGGAGAAATCTCAGAGAAAACTCAGCAACCAAGAAACACATTCAATGCACATTCATTGAAAGGGAACTCCTTGGCTTTCTTTGGTTTGAAATCATTCTTTATAAACAGAGACTCATTGAACTGTTTGGTTCTTATGTGGTGACCATACACCACAAGGCTACATGGAAAGCCTTTCAATAGCTGGTCACCAGAAGGTGAGTGATGGATATTGATTTTTAATTTTGATTTAAAAAAGATATTGAACAGTGGGACACATTCTTTGTCCTCCTGTAGGAAAAGATTGGATTGGAGTTGGCTCCAACAATGATGGTGTTGTTCTGCAGACTCTTCAATCCTCTGGTCTATTTGTCTGCACAGGAACTTTGGACTCTCCTGTCCTTAAAGTATATCCTGGTCAACTCTACCAGATTCTGATGCTCCTATACCAGCAACAGACAGCATTCATCAAGAGCATCAACAGTAAGACGATGTCTGAATAAAACCAAAAGTCAGTGAATTCTAAATTACAATTTAAAAACGAGTGTTAAAATTGCAATTAAACTAAACAGAACTGTTCTGAGTCTAAGGGACAACATCAGAAGAAAACAAAGGTGATGATCTGAGGTAGGTGGACCACATATTGCAATTATTGGACCATTGAGAAAAAACAAGAATGCGTAGGAATCTGCAAATGCCAAAGTGGTAGTAATTAAAGAAGTTTTACAACATTGTTGATTTGTTATGCAGAAATGGTGAAGCAAAATGCAATTTAGAAGGACATGACAAAGTATGTATGTTATGTCCAGAAATGTTTGTCTCTCAGCCAGGTGTTGGGCACTGCTAATTCAATCTTGTGTCAGAATTGACTTACTCTCAATTCAGTTGTTGAAATCAACTGTAATCTACATGTTTGAACTTTGTTGGTACATTATATGACAAAAAATGACATAAATTATCAATGAAGCATGCAAAAATACAGAAACATATGCCAAAATTGAGCTGTCCGCGCACGCGCAGTGAGTAACAAATTGGGATTTTCTGTGATTTTTTTTGATTTTTTCCCTTGATTTTGGAAACTTTTTTAATATATTGAGGTTTATCAGGACTGCACATGCGCGGTCTGTTGTATTTGTCAATTGGCTCTGATAATTAGCAAATATCTTTTGATTTTGTTCCATCACCTGATTAATCAAAGTTGACCATCTGATTTTGCAAAACAACATAACATGTATCAATTTTGATGAAGTTTGGCATTGTGAAATGTAAGATTGCTGGAAAATCAAAAGGAAACATTGGGTAGTTGCAAAAAAAAGTGCTTGTTTTTTGAGCTATTAGATTTGTAATCTGGTTTTTTTCTAAATAGTCAAATTAAGACAAATCATGCGATAAACAAATGACATCCAAATCAATTGATAAGATATAAATTTGAAAATACCATGATACTGACTGTACTTCAGTGCCCCAGACCACTTGGGTTTTCTTGCATTTCACATAGACTTGTAATTCATGTCAATCCGTCCGTAACTTGACA
>MDYQ01000214.1:0-47034 GCA_003024175.1 Planoprotostelium fungivorum | reverse complement strand
GTGGTGGTGAAAGAGTATCCTCTCTCGGTGAGGATCTTCATCAGGTAGTCGGTCAAGTCACGTCCGGCCAAATCGAGACGGAGGATGGCGTGGGGAAGAGCGTAACCCTCGTAGATGGGGACAGTGTGGGTAACTCCATCTCCAGAGTCCATGACGATACCGGTGGTACGTCCGGAAGCGTAGAGGGACAGAACGGCCTGGATGGCAACGTACATGGCGGGGGTGTTGAAGGTCTCGAACATGATCTGGGTCATCTTCTCTCTGTTGGCCTTGGGGTTCAGAGGTGCCTCAGTCAGGAGGACGGGGTGCTCCTCGGGGGCGACTCTGAGCTCGTTGTAGAAGGTGTGGTGCCAGATCTTCTCCATGTCGTCCCAGTTGGTGACGATTCCGTGCTCGANTCTCTCTGTTGGCCTTGGGGTTCAGAGGTGCCTCAGTCAGGAGGACGGGGTGCTCCTCGGGGGCGACTCTCAGCTCGTTGTAGAAGGTGTGGTGCCAGATCTTCTCCATGTCGTCCCAGTTGGTCACGATTCCGTGCTCGATGGGGTACTTGAGGGTGAGGATACCTCTCTTGGACTGGGCCTCGTCTCCGACGTAAGAGTCCTTCTGTCCCATACCGACCATGACTCCAGTGTGTCTGGGGCGACCGACGATGGAGGGGAAGACAGCTCTTGGGGCATCATCTCCGGCAAATCCGGCCTTGCACATACCTATTCACTTTCGTCAGAGGTTGAAAGAGGCTACGAAGGAGATGGATGTAGAGAGGAGAGAGGTGGGAAGACGGAGAGGAACTCACCGGATCCGTTGTCAACAACAAGGGCTTGGACGTCGTCAGACATGTTTGATATAGAGTTTGGATTGGAAGAAGAGGCTGTTGGAGTCTGCTCGACCGAAATAATGACCTTCATCCCCCAGTCGGCTTCCTCCAAAAGCGAGCTCTCGGGTCACCCGATAGTCACGTGATACCGCATTTCGTGTCGACGTCAGGAGGTCGCAAAATGCTTCGGCCTATCGAGGTCTTTGTCTTCCTTATTGGGACACGTAGCCCCCTGCATGCCGAGGAGTTCGAGAGCTCTTTGGACGTGGAAGGGATGGGCGTACGACATCCGATGGACGAGGGGGTGGAACGATGGTGCGACGCAGGTTGTTGCTCGGGGAGACGTTGCATTTTGGAGGTGGAGAGGACCTAAGACCAAGAGGAACGTGAGATTGCAGTCAGAAGGGGGATCGGTAGCCGAGATTGTGGATGGTCGCAGCCGCGGCTGTCGTTTACTTCCATTTTCTTCAGGGAGACAGTCACCCCTTGTGATATCCTCGTATTAGGTGAGGATGTCAATTACAATCGTTCCGATCTCGATTATTGAATCATCTCCAGTCACAATCCAAGACACTCAATTCAGGCTTCACGACGGCCACGAAGATACATTCTCTATCTATTTGACTGCGGACTCCTGGTCGTTGACAACCAACCCGGTCATCTTTATGAGTCGGTTGGTTCACTCTTTTATGAGACAGCTCGATAGGGTTGCTGAAGGAGGCACCAGATGTGTCAATGGGAGTACAATCGTGTCACCACCATTTCGATCCAAGATGTACGTCACACGGATTGGAAGGCGTTTCAAATGAACAGATGAGGAACGTGAACGTGAAGATAATGTTCCACACAGAGATCTCGAGGAATATTCATCTCATTCTGCACGGATCACCCACTCGATGGAGGCAGAGGAAGGGAGTACTCTCTTTCAAATCCAAATCTGAATCTCTGGAGCCGAGATCCTCGGTGAGAACAGGGATCGCTGATCGTGCGATGCAATCTTCTGTTGAGTGTAAAATATCACATGATCTCTTATCCATGGATCTCAAGACGATCGTCGTCTTTAGCTTATGGAACATAAAAAAACATTCGCTTGTCTTCTTCTTTCATCGCTAAGAATGTCGACGACTTCTCTTTCAAGAATCATCGTGTGAATGAGATGTGCGATGAGCGATCTGCGATGGATGCGATAAATAGGAGAAGAGCAGACTTGATCCATCTCGATCCTCTATATAACTTCAAGTGCATCCCTTGTGAATGGCTTAATCAATGCGAGTACGACTGTACGTATCATTCACTGCGTTCTACAACGGAAAGAAATCCCAGGAATCTGAGGGTAAATATAGGATTTATCCGTGGCCTCCCCTCGAACATAAATAGTGCTATCACAATGGGATCAGGCAACAGCGTGAGCAGAGTGCAGAAGGATGACCCTGAATTCCCTCCTGAAGTCCCCGGGGAGCCTACGGTACTCTGTCCGAATCTTACCACATCATCTGACCCTGTTCAGGTCTTCTCTGTCATCATGTTCAACGACAACTACGAATTAGAGGCGGTAGACGGGCTGGGAGGTCTCGCTGAGATAACGACTCTCATCAAGGAACAGAGAAGAAGAGCCCGGCATCACATCACAACGGTACGTCTTCCAGCCTTGTCTTCGAATGACTTCGTATAGGTCAACGGTGACTTTATGGTCGCCACCAGTCTCAGCAACTTGACCAAAGGAGGACACATTATCGGTGAGAGACCTGACACTGACCGTGAGCTGATGTGATTAGACATTTTCAACAAGATGGAGGTCGACTACGTCGTCCTCGGTAACCACGAATTTGATTACGGTCCAAATGAAACCAGAGACAGAATCAAAGAGTCGAATTTCAAATGGTTTGGCTCCAATGTATTTGATCGTCAGGGTGGTGAACTCTTTGGTGGTTGCATCTCCACTGAGATCAAGGAGGTGATTACCGTAAGAGATGATGCGTTGTCTTAATCGGACAAGGTGAATGGATTTAAGATCGGCCTCTTTGGAGTTTGTACGGCAGAGACGATTAACCTTTCCTTCCCCGGAGAGACCCACTTTTCTCCCGTGGTCGAAACTTCTCAGAAGATCGTAGATGAACTGAGAGCACAAGGCTGCGATGCCATCATTGCCGTAACCCACCAGTCCATGCACGAAGATGAAGTTCTGGCCAGGTGTGGCGATCAACTCTATTTTTGAGCTCACCGAAAACAGGAGAGTGAAGGGAATCAATCTCATCATCGGAGGTCACGATCACATTCCATTCGCCAACTTTGAGAACGAAACGTTAATCTACAAAGCTGGGCAGAATGCACAGTACCTGGGACGGCTAGACCTCCACCTGTCGAAACCAGAGTGAGTCACAACATCTGCATCACTCCATCACCATTGACCTTCATCAGTCCAAAGAAGCCCGCCCACGTGCACCTCTCTTGGAACACCATCCTGAATCGCAACACACTTCCGGATCATTACATCAGAGATGTCATCAGAGGTCACCTCTCTCAGCTCGACGCCCTGAAGCTAAAGACCTGCGCCACCACACGCACCCTACTGGAATCGAAGACATACATGGTGAGGTCCAGAGAAACCTCCATGGGCGATCTACTGGCCGATGCCGTGAGAGAATCATTCGGCACGGAGACCGCAGTCATTCAGGGAGGATCCATACGTGGTGACTCCGTCTACGAGCCCTGGCACAAGATCACATACCACGACATCCAGAGAGAGTTTCCCCTACCAAACACGCTGGAAGCGTTCCACATTACGGGCAGTAATTTGAAGGCTGGGTTGGAGCAGGGTGTGAGACACTTGCCCGCCCAAGCCGGATGCTTCCCACAGGTATCTGGAATATCCATGAGAATCGACCCCACGAAACCTCCGGGGCAACGCATCACACGGCTGAGGTGATCACCACAATTTACATTCATCTTCATCCACGAGGCATCTGAGCTTCATCATCACCTACATAATGGTCGTCACCGAATCGTCCATCAACTTACCATCGTTTCAGAATCAACGGCGAGCCTTATGATCCCAGCCGCTCTTACACCTGCGTCGCCACACGCTTCGTCCGAGACGGAGGAGACGGCTACGACGCCATGAGGTTGGGAGAGACGCAGCACAACCACCTCAACGGAACGAAGGTTGATGTCGTATTCGTAGCCTGGCTGGAGAGGAAGGGAGAAATCGACCCGCAGACGGATGGAAGGACTGTCATCGTCCAGGAGGAAGATGAAGTCATCGATTTTGGGGATGATGGTAAATCGTGAATGTAGAGAGAGTTGCAAGGATTGATTGATGTTGTTGTCGTGTTGGTGTTGGTATGCGGCAGATTCGTGTGACAACTCCGACAATTTTCGTTGTAGTCTGTCGCGAATTGAAGGGATAAACTCACAAATTTTCCGTCAGGTTTGGAATCAACGACCGACATGCTGAGATGCCAACTTCTTCTTTTATTCATCATCTATCTGTGTATCAGTGAAGGTAACGATGTTTACTGGAAGTTTCCACACAAATGGAGTGCAGCAGTCATCCAAAATGACACGAGGGCGAGCTCTTTCAAGGTGAATAATCGTGTATGTGAATGTTTTGACACATTCAGGGACTAGTCTATGTCAATCGACGCGTGCAGATTCTTGCACAGAGTGAAAAGTCCTTCCAAATGTCGTTCAATAATCACACCACACTCCAAATAGAAGGTTCAGAGTGCTCCTGCTCACGTGGTACTCTCTTTCCTTACATCCCTTATGCTATGGTGATTCCACGTGACAGAAATCACGTTTACTGAACACCACAGACCAACATCACTTGCTTCAGTAACGAAGGATTGAGAGGTATCCTGTGGAAGAGGCCCATCGAAGACCTGGAATTGTATGCATGCACCGCGATGAGTGGTATAGAGCCATATTATACGAGAGTTGGAGGAAGCAATTACAACGTCACCACTTATTACTCCAATTGGACGAGCTACGTTCCCCGTAACATCGAAGACAACTACAACATCTCTGGACCGTGCCAACCATGTTCTAAACCATGAACATAAATGTATGTAAGCCAGACTTTCTCAAAGAGACATCCGATGAACACATCCTCATCGCATCATCGTTTATTGAGATGTTGCAATGAAGCAGTAATCACTGAATAGTTCCTCGTCCTCTACATCTCTCACAGCGACCATTGCAATACTCTTGATGGGCAGTTGATGTTCCTCCGTCTCGTGCGATGAATAATATACATGGGGGATGTACCTTATTCTCTCACCCCGCGACATCACATGTCCCCTCACCTTCTATATTCTAACGGAACCGACTCGAACTCGAATTCGGTATACATAACATTGGGCTCTCCATCGTCTGGTCGATGATTGATCATGTGACCGATCGAGAGGGGATTCCTCGTGTTCCCTTCCTCTTTCAACCACGTCTCATCCTAAGATGCATGAGGATCGGAGGAGTCGGATCATCGTGGAGATTACCTGCAGTTCGATGTTTCCATCGACGTAATTTCGAGAGGCACAAGATGAGAAGATCAGACGAGATAACCCGAAAGGCTTTCCATCGATGAGAGCTCCATCAGATCTCCTCAGAAGGTAGTTGTTTCGAATAGATGGAAGTAAAGAAGGGTCTCCGGGCAAGAAGACTGGGACGTTCACGATGGTCATTCAGATCATCGCTACGCACTCGTTCCAGGGTATATGGCCACTGGAGTTCCAGCAGATGCTTTTCCAGAGAGGAACACACCTATAGCAGAAGATCAGATTTGCATCTTGAAGATCAGGTACGGATCTACCTCTGCCGGCGTTGGGTATGGACGACTTACATCTCTTCAATTCGTAACCCAACAATCTTCGACCTGAACGCATCGAGGATGATTAGATTCTACAGTGTGTTTGCTGTCTCACAGTCTGAATGGATTGATCCATTATGAAGGTGCTCGAACACGTGCAGGAACTGTTTGGCGATGACCTGACTGTTCATCTGCTTTTCCATCGTTAAAGATGTATCAACTATCTTCCTCTGTATGGGAGGTGGTCGATTTCGTCGGAAGAAATCGATGGCACGCTTCATCTCGGACGATGATGGTGATTCGAATGGTGTGCGAAAACATCAGATGAGTTTCGCAATCTACAACCCGGATAGATCTAGAGGACAATTCTTCGTGAGGATATATTATTATATTAGTTCATCTTTGTATTCAGTTGGACCTCTGTGAGAGGCCACCTGCTCCACAGTTGTACAGCTTAGGGTCGTAGCATCCACCACTACACGCACCAGTACCTGATGATGTGAGATATAACGAAGAGTGCTTCACTCACCCATGGGACACAAGATCATCTGATCGTGCTGATCGGATGCACAGACGTATTGGTTCACACTGTAGCACTGACCATTGCAGCAACTCAAGTTGGCTCCACAGCCACAGGTGTCACCGGTCGGTACCACTTGGCTGCTTGTAGTCGAGGAACTTTTGGTGGTCGAGGGAGATTCTGTTGAGCTTGTCGAGCTTGTCGAACTTGTTGAGCTTGCCGAGCTTGTTGAGCTTGTCTGACTGGTAGAAGACGCGGTTGACTTTGAAGTGGTGATCGAACTTGTTGCAGGTGAAGACACTCCCCTGCTGTAGACGGAAGACACCTGGGCAGCAGAAAGGGGAGAACTGTACACGTACAACTCGTCCAAATAACCGGTCACACCATCGGCTGGAGTGTTGTCTGAACCGATGTACAACTGCTCTCGAGCTTTGACTGGTACTGCCACTCCTTGCGCGTTATAAGCTTGTCCATTGAGATAGAGAACGACATTTCCTGCGTTATTGACCACTGCCACGTGGAACCATTCTCCAAAGACAACAGGTAACCTAATAAATGTGAACACGATTCAAGCGAGGGGAGCTCACCCTCCCCAATAAGCAACGGAGCCTCCGGCGCCGACGAAGGAAATTGATTTCTCCGTGGGATAAAACTCGATTTGGAAGCCGGTGTCAGCATCCCATTGCATCTTGGAGGAAACCAGTTTCATCCGTACATCGAGAGATTGAGGGATATTGACCCACAGAAGAACAGTGAACGTACTGAAGAAGTCTTGTCCGCCGTTGACAAGATACGTGTTGAGCCCATTAGTTTGAGTGAGTGAGGCAGCCCCTGCAGACAATTAGACAAGAAAAGGAAGGCTGATTCACCGTTAACTTTTCCAGGGACCATTACGGAGGATCCAACCACGGTACCGTAATGGTTGTTACCACTGCAAAGATGAGATGATGAGAGAGAGAAGAGCATACCTAAGGTCTTGTACCGTAGACGATGGACTATCAAACGACCAATAGAGAGAGAGGGTGAATGAAGGTGAGCTTTGTGTCGTGGAAGGAGGATTCTGAACCGAAGAAGTAATGATCGGTTGAGTTGCACCCGGACAGTTCAATTGGAAAAAGGATTTCCTGGAGCGGTCGGCGTTGTACAGCCCAAAGGAGGTTTCAATGTCTCCAGAAACTTGCGAAGCCTTCCAAGACTCGTCGAATGCTTCGAAATAGAAATAGGGCACTCCATTGGCATTCGCCCAGCAGACAATTCCATTCAAATACTGGCGTGCGTTCTCTACCGAAGGTACAGCGTTCGCCTGGCTTGCTCCCTTCACGGGCCATCCCGTCTCTCCCACCCACACTGGTTTTCCGGGAAATTGATTCTTCACCTGTACGAGATCAATTTGAGTCCTTTTGATCTGGACTCACCGAATTGTAGTGATCGATGAAGGTCTGAACGGCGCTATTGATGTCTGCACCTTCCCAAAAGGAAAAGGCATTGAACATGATGATGTCAGCCACGTTGGTGATGGCGGGAGGCTGCATATAGTAGACGTCCGTGTGTGTCACGGGTACGATCGCGTTGGACCCTAATCCTTTAAGAATGTTCTGGACTTCAGTGATCTGAGCTCCAAAGCGATCTGCACAACCACAATTTCTGTACAAGTCCTCCGAACCGATGGAAATACCTGACGGCGTAAGGGTGATGGGTGGAAAGAGATGATCCACCCAGGACATTGGAGAACCCGAATTGTTGATAGAGTTGTTGTAGGACTATCTTTTCGTTATTATAAGCCGAAACGTCGTAACCCTCCATTCCGAGGAAGACTTTCAACCCGGTGGCGTTGGCAGCGCGTAAGCTATTCTGAGCACCATTGCAATAACCCAGATTATAGATCTTCACAGCTTGGGCAAATGTCGCGATGACGTTGAAATCTTTCAGCACCTTCTGTTGATGAGCACATGTGATCGATGTTGTTTTCTTCTCACATCGTCGTAATTGGTGCAACTTCCGTCAGACCTTTGGATTCCATAGTTGACACCTCTCAACTGAGCCGAGACCAGAGAGAGCAAACAGAGTAGAACTACGACCTTCATCGTGTTTCTCTTTATCTTGTGCGATTGGTTTTGATTTCCGCTCTTCTCTTCTCTCCTCGTTCTCCTGCACATCAAACCAATTTCCAGGAGGACACGGCCTCCAAAATTTCACACAATTCTACAGAACGTGTCGAGGCTGAATTGATCCATTCTGAGGGTGGTTCCTGGTGGTGGTCTATGCCATCCATTCATTTGTTTACATTCCAGGAAATCTAGTACCGCTGACATGATGCGTAACGAAGAGAAATAACATCGTCATCAGCAGAAGGTTGGAACTTCTATTTTCCGCCAGATCGATGCAAAGACATTCGGTGACGATGATGCAGCAGTTATATCGGAGAGAACTTGCAAGTTGAACGATGGAGGACAGCTCGTCACGAGACAGAAGAATTTTGAAATAGAGAAGACATGTGTATTGGTGGTACAATTTGCTTAGTTGCAGGTCTTGTTGATGACCCAATCGACCTTCTGGAAAGATTGGTATCCCCAAGTGTAGCTGCCCCTGCCGTTGACCGTGGCGTAGAATGGTAACTCGTAAGCGACAGAGCCAGTCGAAGTGGTTCCCTTCTTCGTGATGCTCCACATGAGGGTGATGCTGGAGCTATCGGCAGCGCTGACGGTGAAGGTGGGCTTTCCAGCCAAGTTGTTGTCGTTGTACACGGTGGCAGAGTATTGAGTCACCAGACGGTTATCAATGTACCAGCTGCTGATGGGAGTCTGCTCCACTCGGTAGCCACAGACGACTGGGGGTGTCACCACCACGGGAGCTTGGCATTGGTTGGAGCTGGCAGAGGCATATCCAACCTTCACGGTGGCGATATAACCGAAGGTGAAGCTCTCTCCGGCGTCGATTCCGATTGTGTAAGAGGGAAGGGACCAGGCAGTGGAAGATACCTTGACGATGTTCCAATACTGAGTCACCTTGGAGGAGTCGATAGCAGGTGTGGTCAGAGCGATGGGGTTGACGCGAATCTGAGCGGTGTTCTTGAGGGTGACGGTGTACTGGTAGTAGGTCACGCCAAAGAGGGCCCAGCTGGAAGTGAGGGTCTGGGTCACGCTGATGCAAGAGCCTGCCGCGGTGGTGGGAATGGGAGAGGAGGTCGAACTGGTGGTGCCCTTAGTGGTAGAGCTGGTGGTGACCTTGGTGGAGCTGGTGGTGGGGACAGAGCTGGTGGTGGCCTTGGTGGTAGAGCTCGTAGAGGCAGTGCTATTGGTGGAGCTTGTGGTGGGGGCCACAGAGCTGGTTGTGGAGCTTGTAGTTGAGCTTGTGGTGGGAGATACTATGCTAGTGGATGAGCTGGTGGTCAGACTAGTTGTGGGGGCCTCGGAGCTCGTAGTTGAGCTAGTTGTCGCCTCAGTAGAGCTGGTAGACTCAGTGGAGCTAGTAGATTCTGTCGAGCTGGTCGAACTAGTGGAACTAGTGGAGCTGGTAGACTCGGTGGAGCTAGTGGAGCTGGTAGACTCTGTCGAGCTAGTGGAGCTGGTAGACTCTGTCGAGCTAGTGGAGCTGGTAGACTCTGTCGAGCTAGTGGAGCTGGTAGACTCGGTGGAGCTAGTGGAGCTGGTAGACTCGGTGGAGCTAGTGGAGCTGGTCGAACTAGTGGAGCTAGTAGAACTGATAGAGCTAGTGGAGCTAGTTGTAGAACTTGTGGTCGGAATGACCGAGCTAGTGGAGGAAGTGGTGGAGCTGGTTGAAGCAGCAGTGGGTACGTCGGCAGGAAGGGAATACTTGGTGAAGAAGGGTAAGATATAGTCGTTGGCGTTGATGACAGTGGGATCACAATCATTGTTTCCAGCAATTCCATTGCACTGGCTGGGCAGAACAGTCCTAGGCCATGCGTGGTCCATATCTTGGATCTTAAAGTGCACCACCTGAGCACCCACTCTACAACCTGACAACCAAGTGGTCTGGTTGACGAGACCCTGTATCTTGTCAATACGAGATGAAGATAATACAAAATTGAGAGTGAATGGCTCACTCCTCCGATGGTCTGCAGGGTGGAGTTCTTCAGGTCGCAGTTCTCACGAGCGGCCCAACCAGAGACAAAATCAGGGGAGGAAGTGTAATTGGCTCCATTAGAGAAACCACCGTTGTAGTAGATGGTATCGTCCGCAGTTCCGTGGAAATCCATGATGGGAATACCTCTGTACGTGGTGCAGCTGTTGGCAGGTCCAAAAGCGTAGTCTACGCACGTCAGTACTTTCTTTCACTCCACGTGAGACTCACCGGTGTAGACGGCGGCACTGACAGTGGAGAAAGCTGCGATTCTGGCGGCAGCGATGGGAGTGCAGGCCAGGTAGTTGGTGAAACCTCCTCCGTTGGACTTACCAGTAGCGTACACACGGTTCGTATCAACGCACAGATCCTTCTCGAGGACGTCCAAGATGGCCAGAGTGAAACCGACATCGTCGACGCTGTAGTTGGAGTAGGGAGCACCTGTTACGATTAGATCACGCACACCACCGTGATGACTCACTCAACCAAGCGGTGGTACCCTTCGTACCGGCGACACCCTGAGGATAGACGGCGATGAAGGGACGGTTGTTGATCTTCAATCCGGTGGTAGACAGACCTGAGATGTCTTCCTGGTTGGCAGAATCACGGGTGGCGCCGTGGAAGGAGAAGACTACGGGGGTAGAGACGGAAAAGTCGTAGTCGGAGGGTACGTGGACGGTGTAGCTTCTGCTGGGCTGAGAGGGAGCGTAGCCGGCGGCGAAGGTGAATCGGGTGGTAGAGCCTGCGGTGTATCCACTGGGAAGGGCGTTACCACCGCAACCGTACACGGGGGTAGGTGGGGGAGTGGTGGAAGTAGGTTGTACGCTCGAGCTGGAGGTGGTGGGGGGTACGTATCCGTACGCATCACAGCTTGTTCCGGCGGAGTAGGCGACGAGGTTTCCTGAGCAGGTTAGAAGATTTAGAGAGAGTATGAGTCACCGTTGGGGCAGGAGATGGTGGTAGAGAAATCTCCGTAGAGGGAAACGGGGGAGCCGGAAGCAGTGGTGATGTCCTTGACATCGATCGAATTTCCGGCACCGTCTGCAGATGAAGCAGAGGTGACGTACAGGAGAGATCCTCCCGATGCGAGGCTCTGCTTGATCTCACTGTTGTACACCTGCAGATGGTCAGTCTCATCATCGTACGTGGTGATGATGTCGCACCTTGAGGCTGACACCTGAGATGGTGATGGCACCACCGTAGGTGGCGACGTTCTGTTCCAGGTTGGAGGAAGAGATGAGTACGCTTCCCTGTGTGGACAAGTAGAGGGCTCCACCGGTGGAGTTTGCCGAATTGTAGCTGACCGTGCTGTCGGTCAGAGTGAGGCTCTGGACTTTTCCGTAGACGGCGACGGCTCCTCCGTTCGAGGTGGCAGCGTTGTTTGTGATGACGTTACGAAAGATGGATGTCTGTCAGATGTCACCAAGAGATGCCTCCAATGACTCACCGATGAGACGGTGGTCTGAGGGCTGATGTACAGAGCAGATCCAGAGGTGGCGGTGTTATCCTATCATTCGTCATTCATCAGAATTCATCAAGTGTCACCTCGATGGTGTTGCCAAAGACAACGACGACGGTGGCTTGAGAGGCGGTGACGGACAGAGCGGCTCCATTGGAGGAAGTGATGGAGCTGTCGGACAGCTGCAGGAGAGAAGTGCCTGTCTCCACACAGAAGACACCCACGGATCCACTGTAACTTCCCACGGTGGACTTGTCGATTTTCACGAGAGAGGCTGTGACGTCGCTCCTGAACTGCACGGCGCAGGAGGCCGAGTTCAAAGAAGCCAAACGGTTGTTGCCAAAGGTGAGGCTGACACCGGAGAGAGAGAAGAGGGCGTAGTTGGTGGTGTTGACGTTCTGAACGACGTTGTCACTGACGATCGTGTTGTTACCGGTGCTGTAGAGGGGAGCTCCCTGACTGTCGACGAAGAGGTTGCGAGCAACCGAAACGCGAGAGGCAGTGGAGATCAAGCCCAAGATCTGGCCTTGGATCTGCAGCTGGGAGAAGGTGTTGTCCTCCACCACGATGGAAGAGAGGACGTATGAGCCGGTAACGTAGACGACCGATGGAGCCACGATGGAGGTGAAGGTGGAGCCGGTGACGGACACGGAGTATGGGAAAACGGCGATGAGAGGATATCTTCCGGTGGCCATGGTGGCGCCCGAGAAATCGACATTGCTGACGTTGACGTTGTCGTAGTACTTTGTGACGATGATGCTGTTACCCGAGCTGCGGATGACAGAGTTCTTCACGCTGAGGCTGGCACCGACGGGGGCGGTGGAAGAGCTGCGGTCGGCGCTGATGAAAGCGGCACCGTAGCCACCGGTGTGATCGAGGTTGTCCAAGTTGACCGATAGGGTGTTGACGCTGAAGACAGTTCCCACGTTATTATCGGAGAGGAGGGAGTTGCTGATGGACAGCTGACTCTTGGTGTCCGGGAGGTAGAAGAGGTTGGGTGCGTTGTTCGAGGTGAAGTTGGTATTCTGGAAGGTGATGGGGGAGGGTGAACCGGTCTGAGTGCTGATGATGTCGTAGACGGCGATGTTCTGGGTGAAGTTGGAGTCCAGGATGGTGAAAGTCGAAGAGAAAGCTCCACTGACCAGACGGGCAACTGAGATGATGTGAGATGAGATGTTGATGTCGATGGATGATGGCTCACCGTTGTTCTGAGCGAAGGTGCAACCTCTAAAGTAAGCGGACTGGTAGCCCTTTCTGTTGATGATTCCTTGATTGTTAGCACTGTTCACAGAGTTGGCCACAAAGGTGGAGTCGGTGATGATGATGGTAGTTCCTCCGTTGGTGGTGTAGAAAGCGGAGTACTTCATGAAGTTCTGGGTGAAATTCACGTTGCGAGCCTCATATGCGCCCTGGGAGCTGAGATAAACTCCATAATTGGTGTTTAATCCAGTGAATACCGTGTTGGTGATCAAAAAGCGAGTCGATGTGGCGGTGGTGATGGCAGCTAAAATGAAGATCAGATCAGAACATGATTCAGACGAGGATGCCCACCGTTCAAAAAGAGGTCAGTGAAGGCACAGTTGTTGATGTTGATGGAAGGAACGTTCAACACGAGGACATTTCCGGTAGTCTGAGAACCTCTCGCGGTGAAGGTGATGTTGCTGACAGAAACAGAAGAACTGACAGAGCTGAATGTGAGGGACACATTTGTCAGGGTAATCTGAGAGTTAGCGGTCACTGTGGCCGTCAGAGTTTTGTTTCCAGCCAGAGTGTAGCTCTTGAGGGTGGAAGAGGTCAGAGGAGCGGTGATGAGAAGGACAATGTTGGGATCAGCCTGCTTGGTCGCAGTGGTCCACGCTGGATGCGGTCAGTCACGGCATGTCTAATTGTCGGGTCATCTTCACCTGTGGTGATGTCGTTGAGCGATGCAACGCTATAGACATCAGCGCAGACGGGTCCAAGGCAGAGGGACAACAAGAGGAAGACCGCAAGGTGGTGCATGTTGGTACAAAAGAAAATAAAGTATCCGGTGAGAAGCTGGCACCCCTAAGGGTTTGCTTCTCTATCTCCTTCCGAAGCTGAACTGGAAGGTCCTCAGGATCCCCTGACGTGAAATGCTGTTGTCATTGTCAATTGAAGGGTGATATTGCGAGCTAAGGTCATCTTATCGGGCGGATCAACTTGTGTGGAACTGACGCAGGCATGATGATGACAAGTCAGGCCGTTGCTCCTCAGAATAGCGTTCCTCCAAACATGGAACCGAACCTTACGCCGTTCCTATTCCTCGGTTCCCTCCTCCATTTATTCGTACAACTCGCTCAGCTTCTGTTTAATGGCCGAGACATCTACCACACACTTGTCTCTCCTGGACTTCTCTGCGGCAAAGACTAAGAGATGGCTCTCTAACGTTTCGTCGGGTCCGCTGAGGATCTTGGTCACGTCGTTATCTCTTGCTGCCTGAACGAAGCTGTTCATCAGGTGCCTGATTGATTTCAGCGATTCCTCTCGTTCTGTGAAGGGGTTCCTCACCAGTCAGCGTACTCGTGGTTACGCATCTGGGTGTCGATGGGGACTAACTCAGGTTCGAAGGTGTGTTCTTTCTCGTTCCCTCTGAAGTCAATGACCTTGCACGTCTCAGCAAAGCGTCATTGCGTGATGTCATCGCATCAAGATGATGATGTCATCACATCAAGATGATGATGACATCGCATGATGATGACAAGTCACCTTGATCTTTGATGCGCCATCTCCTTCGATCTCACCGTGAGTGCCAAATATTCTCGTCCTCCTGATGCAGATGGATTTTGTGAAGGCCACCATCGTGAACGTCGCAGTCTTTCCTCCTTCGAATTCCATGTTCACCACCTCCTCCATCTCAGTCATCTCACTCTGACCTCTTCATCACCTGATGATCGCAGACGTCGTTGTCTGATTCGTAGACACAGACACCATATGTCCCCTTCTGCAATGCTGCCGTCACTGAATCCACGCTGGGCTCGCTGTCCACGATCACGCTGACCGGCCATCCTGACGGAGATGAATGGAGTTTCATCGCAATGAAAAATCGCACCGGTCACGCCACGTTGGAAGGCGTCCAGATACACTTTCGTGGCAGAATAAGAACATTCGTCTTTGATCGAACACTCTAAACATCTGTCATCATCATCAGCCTCATACACTCGATCACCATCTTTCTCCAACATCATCACCTGTGTGCGTCTCCTGCCTCCTCTGGTTTCTGCTCTTTCTGTTGTTCGAGTGAGATGGAGAACGATGCATCGATGTCTCACGCGAAAGTGATACAGTGACCCGAAGGATGAGATCTTCGTGCAAGGTGTGTCGATGACGTAGCGTATCCAGTCGATGTCGTGACAGCTCTTGGCCATCAGAGAGAAAGTAGACATTTTTTCGTTCCTCCAATTGCCTCTTACGTAGGAATGTGCGAAATGCCAATAGCCGACTGTCCATCGCGTTCACATGGTGAAGGGATGAGATGGTTCACCTGGTTCGGTGTGTTGGATGTTGACAACCTCTCCGATGTGTCCTTGAGAGATGATCTCTTTGATTTTCTGTGTGTATGGATGATATCTGACGACGATTAATGATCCCAGAAGGATGATGTATTGACAAACCTGAGAACGTGTCCAACGGCCAAGATGACATTATTCTTCTTGACGGCCCTGCATATCTCGATGCAATCTTCCTCACGAATGGCCAGGGGCTTCTCGACCATGATGTGATATCCTAAATTGGCAAAAGCGACGGCTGGCTCCGTGTGTAATTGATCGGGTGTCGTGATGACCACTGCATCTGCAAACTGTGACGAAAGTAAGATGTTTCAAATACGACTGAATGTTTGAATGATGAATCAAACCTTTGGTTTAGAGGCAGCTTCTCTCCAATCGTTGAAAACATTCTCTTCAGGAATGGAAGGATGGATTTTCGTAAATAAACTTCTATTGTAAGGACGTGGCTCAGCCACACCGACTATCTGTCCATCATTTAGAATATCAAACAGATGTTTGTGACCCACTTGTGCAACGTCAGGATTCTCTTTTGCGTAATAAGAGTATATGGTGCCTCGATTACCAGCACCAATAACGATATATGTGAAGACCATCGTAGAGTAGCTGACGTCGGGGTTTGTTTTACCGATGATTCGGAGGTCCGACAGGGATCCATTACCAGACGATGGCATCCATCTATAATTTGGCTGAGGCAGCGGCTCCCTTTGGGACACAATCACAGCAGAATAATATCAAGAGGGTCAATTCTGCATGTAGTGCTTGCAGAAAATCACATGTTTGTTGTGAAGACAGTGAGGTATTCTCAGCCTGTATGTCATATTGAAGGATAGCAGCGCGGCCTTGCCGTAGATGTGAGATCAGAGGAATAGAATGTGTAGATGCGGTGCGGAAGAAGAGAGGACCGAGAAAAGAAGACGAGAAGCGGCAGAGAGTGCAGGAACAATCACCAACGATACCAAACAATCACACACCACCAATACCTGAAATGGTCCCTATGCCATCACCCATGCAGCTTCAAACATACTCAATCAATCCACTGACGCCCACGACGTTCTTTCCTTTCACGCCTCCACCACTTCATACCCCATCACAATCTCAGATTATACAGCACAGCCCTCCCCCTTTCGCCGAAGCTCCTCCATCATCATCGAGTGGTAACGTGGGTGAGTCACTTGTCTCTTGTACATCACGCGGTGTGAGTATGGGATGACCTTGAAAGAGGTAGATTTCGAATGGTTGACGGCTTTCCATTCGATATCCCCTGCAATTCATTCTTCACCTCCATCAGCAACATCCGGTGGAGAATCATCTCCCACACATGATGATCCCAGCGGTAACTCGAGCAATCCTCCATCCTTCTACATCCGTAGTGAAGAGGAGAAATTACAGATGAAATCTATCTTCGTAGCCAAGTGAGCCGCCCATCGTGCAGATCCACAGACTGACATCACATCAGAGGACTGAAACACATGTCTGACCCTGAGAGAGCCAGCATATGGGAGAAACTGACCACCAGAGTGGAGGGACTGCGTAGGTTCGTGACGATACAACAGAAGAAGCAGCTCATCGATGACTTCTGGTCGAATCTGAAGGTGAAGGAGCTTTATATATTACAAAAGAGACATGGGAAGAGTGATGATGGCAGACTTATTCGGACGCATCGGATCTCATCGATGTCCCGACCATCATCTGGGAGAGGAGCATGAAGATCCATCACTTGAACGCTCCCTTTCGTAAACTGTGTCAATGGGACCTCCCTCTCCCTCACCCTGATTTCCTCTGCATCATGCAGGTATTCTGTCCTTCTTCCATCCATCTCATCACCATCATCGCTGACGATGAAAGATGTTCTCCCTCGAATCTGTAGAGTTCTTGGCGAAGAGTTTACCTTACGCCTTTGTCGATTCAAGATTGAACACCTTCCATCAACGACTAGGCATTCGGTCCTTGCATTCCACGGTGAATTTCATGCGGGAGAATCAAAAGTGACATCCAACGAGGAAGAGAAGTATACGGAAGGAAATGCAGTGGTGTCGATCAAGAGAGATGTGTTTGGCCTGCCGAGTCTCTTTGTATGTCACTTCTCTCCTGACCCAAGAGAAGACGAGCAGATCATGATCTTACCCATTGGTGCCATTCCCACGTAGAACAATGAGCAACAAAAGAAGGACGAGTATCAATAGATTTTAAAGAGTTGAATGTTTGAGAAGAGTAGACTTATGCGAGAAGACGTTGATAATTTTCGCTGGTCGGGCAATGGAATATTACAACGTGCACCTTTTGTACAATTCGACAATTTCCTCACCATCACGAACATCATGCTCAACTCAGGACCGTCAGGGTTTCGTGAGTCACAATTCTGCGAACCATCCTTGACTCTATCAGATCATGCACCTCTCAGTAAATGCGTTCTCCTCCTCACAGGATCCGTATCAGTCCTGGCCTCCATCATGAAATTCAAACACAACCTCGATTTTCCCAGATTACCTTCAGAAGCTTCAGGTTTCCTTAGACTCTTCTCACATCATATTCCATTCACAGGAGCTGGAGAGCTGCTGTTCGGTTTCATTCTCATTTACACATTCAGAATGTTCGAGAGACACATGGGCACGAGGAAATTTGGCGTGAGTCGCCTCTTGAATGTTCGATTCTGATTACGTCCAGATGTTCATACTGGCATCGACAGGTATCTACTCTTCTCTGCAATTAGCCCTGTATGTGATCGCCAAATCTGTCTCTCTTCCCTCGGGACCGTACCCATTCATCTTCGCCTGCATGTCATTGTATATATCAGAGATCCCTCCCACCTACAAATTCAAATTGTGTGGTATCCCCGCAAGCGACAAGTTGTTCGTCTATCTGGTGGCAGCTCAGGTGATTCATCCATTCAACTCATACTCCTTCGTCACTTCCTCTGAGTCACACACCTTCACCTCACTCGTTCTCTTTTGTTGATGCAGACATCATCTCGTATTAATGCGTGCAGTTGATGCTGGCCAACTACCCGGGATCACTCATCAGCGGCTTCTTAGGCATCGTCAGTGCCTCCCTCTACCGCTCTCCCACCCTCAAATTGGACCAATTCACTTTTCCCAACTCATTCATTCAATTCTGTTCTCAATACATTCTTCCCATCATAGAGACCACCAAGGCCCCTCAGAGACACCCCGTAGCATTCTCAACGAGTGAGATCATCATCGCATCGTGCATCATCATGAGCTGACGGAGATAGATGCGAGTGTCGCCCAAGAAGGATCTGAAGGGAGGAGAGCTCAGAGGCTCAACGCACAACAGGCACCAGCGACGGAGGGCATCATCCATGAGACAGAGTGGAACGAACACGTTCAACCGGTGGCCCCTTCTGATCAGAACATCGCTTTTCTCATGGCTTTGGGTTTCTCTCAGGAGCAGGTGTGTCTCTCAATCGATGTGGACTTGCGTTGATGATGGTCAGGCGAACGTTGCACTGAGAAGAGCGAACAATGACCTGCAGCTGGCCACGAACCTTCTGTTAGATGCAGGCGCCAGTTTCAATTAAAGAATGTGTAGACCCTGTTCTCCTCTTCTTTTGTGGATCAAGAGAGAAATTGGATTTATCTACCCTATTTAAAAGTCTCCAATATACAACGAGATTTTTGAAGAATATCGAGACATCAGATCTAAGATCATGCAGCGCCTCTCCACCAGTGCCCGTGGCCTCTTTATTAGGACTCAGGGAAGTGTCACCCGCAATCACCTGAACGTGCGCAACATCCAACCCCGTCGAAATGGTGGAGGTACCTCTCACGGCCATGATACTCACGGACACGACCACGGACACGAGCACAAACATCTTGATCTGAGCACAGCATATTACATTGAAGGAAATGAGATCAAGGGCACTCCTCCCGTTCGTTCACAAGATTCTTACCCAGTCCTGCCCATCCTTCCCGTTTGTATTCTATTCGGTCTTTATCTGTATTTCTTTGGTTCTCAGCCTCCCGAGGGCATCGAGCGGGTGATTTCAGTTTCACATTTTCAATCGTCCTCTTCGACTCACATCATGCAGAGAGATTGGACCCCGAAATCCCTCGGAAAGAAGGAATAAAGAAGATGCAACCGTCGACTCATACATTTATTGTCATGAGATATCCACAACCTCAAGCTCATACTCCAGCTGGTCGATTCTCAGACCTTCTCGCTGGTACTCCTCCATCTCCGTGTGCAGCTTCTTCTCGATGGCCTTCTTCTCCTCCTCCAACTTTCTCGCCTCCTCCTCTGCACTCTCTTCTTCCCTCTTCGCCTCTTGCATCTCTTGCTCGATCACTCTCCTCTGCTCTCTCAATATCGCCACCTTCTCTCTTCAGTCTCTCTCATCTTCCCTCTCTCATCTCTCTTCTATATGTTCCCTCTTCTATTCGTATCCTCTCTTCTACATGATCTCTTCTTTCTATTCTCTCTTCTACATGATCTCTTCTTTCTATTCTCTCTTCTATTTCATATCTTCTTTCTATTCTCTCTTCTATGTTATCTTCTATCTATTCTCTCTTCTATGTTATCTTCTATGTTCTATGTTGTATGTTCTCCTCTGGATGACCTCTCACGTATGCCTCACCTTAGTCTCGTTCTGTTTCTCCACGAGAGAGATCCTGAGGGTCTCGTGTCTGAGCTTGATGATCTCCTCCTCTCTCTTCAAGTAGATCTCTTCCAATCTCTTCATCTCCCTCTCCCCCGTCTGTGTCTTCTCTCTCAGCTCTTCCAATATCGACGTCTGTCGGTTTCCCTATTCATCTCTCAGTCTCCTCTCTTCTTCTCTCTTCTCACCTTTGTCTCGTATGCGAGTGGAGGAGTGGATGATACGGTGGTAGTCCATTTCTTAAAGTTGGATTGATGGGGTGTTGGGGGGTTACCTGTTCCGTTCCGATTCTCATCTGCTCCCTCCCTCCTCTCTCTTTCCTTCTCTTCTCTCTCTCCTCTTGCTTTCTCCTCTCTTATTCTCTCTTCTCTCTCTCCTCTTGCTTTGTCCTCTCTTATCTTCTCTTCTCTTGCTTTGTCCTCTCTTATCTTATCTTCTCTTGCCTTCTCCTCTCTCGCTTTGTCCTCTCTTATCTTATCTTCTCTCGCCTTTTCCTCTCTTGCTCTCTCCTCTCTTATCTTATCTTCTCTTGCCTTCTCTTCTCTTGCTTTCTCTTCTCTTGCTTTCTCCTCTCTTATCTTCTCTTCTCTCGCCTTCTCCTCTCTTATCTTATCTTCTCTCGCCTTCTCCTCTCTTATCTTATCTTCTCTTGCCTTCTCTTCTCTTACCCTCTGTAACTCTTCCTCTCTTCTCCTGAGATTGAATTCCTCTGCAGCTCTCAATGCCGCATCCTTGATAGCTCCCATAGGATCAGGTCTGGTGTACGTGTTGTTGGAGTGAGAGGTGGAGGGGATATTGATGAACTCGTCGGTGAACTGTCCCTTGGAGAGAGTGGATGGGACTGTCTTGCTCGTCAGATTCACCTTGGAGGCTGAATGTGCGACAGGGGCATCCACGGGTGACGTCGCACTTGGATTAGACGTTACGCTGGGGGTGGGAGGTGGAGGTGGCTTAGCAGTTGTCATCATGATGGGATTCGATGTGGTCACGGGGGGTGTCATGCTGGTTGTGACAGACGGTGGCGTCGTCAAGTTTGTCGTGGTGGGTGCTGGCTTATTGATGACCGGTGGGGGTGGGATGGATGTCCCAGTTGGTTCTGGCTTGTTCGACTCAGAGAGGACTCTTTTCTCTGGCTGGATCTGGACAGGTGCAGGATGAGCTCGGATGGGAGCTGCATTAGAGGATGGATGGGTGACGGTGGAAGTTGAGATGGGTGACGCTGTGACCTTCTTCATGCCTGCGTGAGGATCGAAGAAGAGAGGGATGTCTCGACTACCCTGGCCATCTGAACCCTTCGGAGGTGCGGGAGGAATGAGTCCCATCGAAGCGAGGAATTGTTCCGTGTCTGAGGGTAATACGATGGGTGTGCTCTCTAATTCTTCATCACTGATCTGATGGATGTGTGCATCTCACTCGTCATCGATTTCGTCTCGATTGGTTTCGAAGCATTCGTTGTTACTGTCGTCTGCACGTTAGGTCTCTGTTGATTCGTTGGAGGGGGAGGAGGAATCGCCGGCGGTGATTGTGTGGCAGATTGGATCCGCTGTGTAATGGATTGAGCGGCTTGATTTATGTGTGTACTGGTTGGTTGTCCTTGCTGCTGCTTCTTTTCAAGCGCAGCGAGCTGTTCGAGTAATTTGGCTTTCTTGATTGCCCTATCTTCTGCACTCTCACTGCTCGAAGCAGGTTGAGGCCTCTTCAATAAATTCCCGTCCATCGTTGGCTCAACTCGGTCTTGCCTGTGATGTCAGATGGATGATCTCCGCTTTGTAGTTTTGATCTGATTAGATCCCATCTCTTTCTTCAATCACCATTCAAAAGCAAAGAGAAAGACACGAGACAGCGATTCAATAGAAATCACAGATTATAGGCCCTCGAAATGATCGATCCTACCGTTGTGCGACCATGTATATACTTCTTCTGAGTTCGCTGGCGCTTGGGGTTGGAAACAATACTAATTGGAGGATTTATCACATCACGATGATTCGATTGATCTGTGCCTCCTATAGTGTTCCTTGTGTCATCTCATGTTCAGTGTTCCTCTCCTTCTTTCGATGAGCACGAAACATGTCTATTCCCTTCAGAAATATCTCCCAATTCACACCTTCTCTTCTTTAGACGAACCATCGCAGTGTAAAACCTCACCATCTTCAACATATACAGCCGTGACACCCAGAGTCCCCACTTCTCTGATGTTCCTTCCTTCATCATCGAAGAAAATCATATTCTCGAAGGGTATCCCAGTCTTCTCTCTCAGTTCTTTGAAGTGTGCCAACTACATTGTTCAATCAGTGATCACAAGACTCTTTTGTTACCTTCGACCCTGGGTAGATCTGTTTGTGTGGAAACTTATCAAAGTATCCAGACATCTGCAGCACCTGTTGTTGTGTCAGCGGTGCAGGATGAATGATGGACTACGTAGACTGAAAACGTAGACTCACTGCGTTTGCTTTGTGTGGTGTGGGTGTTCTCGAAGCCAGACCCAGCTGCCACCGACAATCATTCATGGTTAGAATGTCCACGATCTGTGGAACGTCTGGAAAGTATTCTGCAGCGGTACCCTTCTTATCTACGACCATACCCCTCCTACATTCAGAGTCAGACCTCGAACGATGTGATGCTCATCACTTTTCATCATACCGGACTGGCATCAGCAACATCTCCACCCAAGTGGCAGAATTGCAGTGCCACAGAGTCAAATCCAGATCGAAGACCAGAAGAAACTGCCTTCCATTATCTTCCTCTGTAGGTTGTATACGTTGCAGTATTGATTCTTTGTTGTTTTGAAAATCTCTGATGAGATCCCTTATATCATTGCTCATGATGTGATCAAATAAAGCGTGATCACTCCGGATCCATCTTCGCGTTGTGGTGCGACTATGTCACGACCTCATTTTTTCGCAAACCCCTTCACCCTGTCATTTTCGCTTCGACAAGAGAACCAATAGGGCAGAACAGCATGAGAGGACTCCTTGGATCTCTCTCCTTCCTGTTCTTCTTGGCTCTCTCTTACCCGATAGTCAGGGGAGACATCGAATGTGCCTCTGTGTATGGAGGTTGTCTCGAATGTTTCAATCATCCCGAATGTGGCTGGAACAGCTACACGGTGAGTGTTGACCTCATGCACTCCTGACTTCTTGAAGGGAACATGTATGAATCTGGATTCTGGACAGCCCATGGTCAAGTATTGTCCTGAATATGACTACAACAAGGGTACGTTAGAACCGACAATTTGGAACCATCTTCTGATCCGATGTAGATCCATGCAAGCGGAACGAGGGGAACTGTAAGGCCTGTGCCGCTTCCGGATGTTCCTATCACATCGAAGACACTCGCTGCACTGGTACCAGGGGCGTGAATGCTGGAGGTTCTACCATCAAGAATGAAACCATCGATCAGTGTCCTTATGACAAACAATGTGAGGGTTCCATCCCACTCTTCACCCCTCATCCACCCCAGTCGACAGCTGCAGCAAGACGAACGACTGCTACACCTGCCTCAAGGAGTTGACCGACTGCCAATATTTCTCCCACAACCAGACGTGCGCGTCTAAATCTGTCTCTTCTTCAGACAGCTTTTACTCGTACTACCAATGCGACTACAACACCACCAGTGTGTACTCTCATTTCCACATCTCATCCAACATGGAATGAATTTGTCACAGATGATCGTTGCATCCGTGGTAAATATGACATTGTCCGAAAATGTTCCGACTGCATGGCACAGAGTGCCTTGAACCAGGGTTGTGGATGGTCAATCGGTGATGGCATGTGCGTCGATGCCAACTGGGCCAGAATCCCCGTCAACACGGATCCCTTCTATTGCCCTCCAGAGAGTGAGTCTCGGTCGATCGTCTCTTCTAAATGAAGACAGCCGAATTCTGTTCGTATTACAGCAGCTGTTCTCAGTGCATCGACAGTTGCATGTACGACATGGACAACTTCACTTGCGTGTCGATCAAGGACGCACAAAATTTGCCTCACGTTTCTCGTCAGTGTCCTTCTGCAGACGAAGGTCATCCTCTTCTTTCTCATCGACATCACCATCCTGACATCATCATCTTCATCATCTTGATGTCATCCACTGTGATATCCCCCTCTCTGATGTAGAATAGAATTATGTCGTCGAGCCAAGAGTTGCAGCGCATGTCAAGATGGACTACAGAGATACAACTGCCGGTGGAGCGGAGACACATGCATCTCCCCTTCTAACCCCTCCTACTCATTCTGGAAGAAGAATTCCCTCGTCTGTCCTTGGTCTGTTGACGGTGACTCACCCCTCTCTACGTCTCATCATCTCCATCCACGACTGATCATCATCTCCCTCTTTTAAGAGTCATGGTCTCTCTCGTTCTTCTCCTGATGTGAGACAGGCGACAGGTGTACGGCGTTGGCTGGAAGACACTGTACCTTGGCCCTGTCATCCCAAGAGGTCAAGTGTGGATTCTTGTTGAAGAACAACACAGCCGTGGAGTACAGATCGAATCTACCCGACATGATCACCGATATCGCTCAGTGCCCTTACATCGCCGGAGGTACCGAAATCGTTCACCATCATCATGCGCATCACGCTTCACCATCATCATGCACATCACGCTTCACCATCATCTGCTGATGACTCACCTGCACACAGATGACAAATGTGGAAGTACCCCGGATGTATCAGACAGCTGTGATCTCTGCAACGCAATACCCACCTGCGGTTGGAACGGAAATTCGGGTAAATGTGAGGCCGTCAACCTGCCCGGTCACGTGACCACGCCCTGCTTCGACTTCTGTATCGGAGCAGCCGACTGTCAAGAATGCTCTGATATCGGAGGAAAGAACAGATCTTGTTCCTGGTCTTTCCTTCACGATCGCTGCGAGAAGCTCAACGTGGGTTACCATGGTGATGTCAGATGATGACATTTCACCAGGCGACCGTGTACCACTCTTACGTCGATCCCGCTCTCATTCCCACCGTCGCTCAATCTTGTCCTGATGTTCCAAGTGGGAGACGTGCGTTGTAGAAGGACAGCTGATGAGATACAGGTATCGATCAGTGCAGTGATGCGGAACTGCAGCCTTATCTGTGTCCGAACGACATCAAGGAGAAAGTCTTCGACTCTGAAAACTGCCACCCTACGAGCATCTACAAATCGAGTGCCTGTTTGGGTGGTTTCTTTGAAGTGAGTTGAAATCCATCTCACAGAAGAAATTGAAAAGAGAGGAGAGACTCATTTTGTACAGACGAACGAGGCTTCCACCAACTTCTGGTCCACTTCCAACAGCACCAAGACTGTCAGAAAGTGTTGCCCCGGTTACGCTTGCCCCGAGAGCTGGGTCTGCACTCTCAAATGCATGGAGGGTGAGACCCTTTTATTTTATTTCATCGTCTGTCGTGTGAACTCTCTCTTCAGGAGCGTACTGTCCGACGGCCGAGGCAAAGTACCCAGAAGAGAAGAAGGTGAAGAGAGAGGAGAGCAACAACAATAACACCGTGGTCATCTGTGAACCGTACGAGAGGAACTTGATTTCACCTCAGTTGGGTTGTGGTGGTGCCAACCTCCAAGTCCAATGCGAGCAGGGCTATTACTGCCCGAATACTACCGCCAAGTGAGTCCACGTCGTCTATCTTCAATTTCGATCGTCTTTTGTTTGGTTCTCCAGCTGATGAACACAGGATCAAATGTCCTCACGATTACTTCTGCAGAACAGGATCCATCGCTCCTCAATCCTGTTTCCCTCCTCCATTCTTCAAACTATTGCAGATCGGTATCAAATGTCCCCCAGGTATTCATCCTCCTCTCTTCTTCTATCGTTCTATCATCTATACGATCATCAATGAAACTCTATCATTCTATCATAATGAATATCATCCTATCATTTTATCATAACGAATCGTATGACTGTAGTAGACCACGCTGACCCATTCAGGATCATCACGACCCGAGACACGTATCTCAGCCATCTTCATTCCCCCCCTCCTCTTGATCTTCATCCCCTTTGCCTACGGCTTCTGCGTCAAACTGTTCAACTACCTCAAGCAGAGGAAGATGAAGAACAAGACCCACCGACCCGAGAAGAGTCTCTTGCTTCCCAACGATCAAGAGTCCGATGCAGAGGGCTCCATCGTTGATGTCGATCTCAACAGCAGCCAGAACACCGATCAATCCTCCTACCGTGCCCCCGACATCGACATCAACGTGAACAGACGGAGAACTCGCAGAAAACTGACGGAGAACAGACGTTGTACACGGTTCCGGTGAACCCGATGGACATCCAATTCATCGGGCTGAACGTGACGCTGAGCAGTGGAGCCGTCATTCTGGATGACATCACGGGAACCTTCAAGGCGGGAAGGATCACGGCCATCATGGGCCCTTCTGGTTCGGGTAAGACGACTCTCCTGTCTGCTGTCATGGGAAAGGTCAACTACACTGGTGAGTGAAGAGATCATACGTCTATGTGTGATGAAGTGTGATGATGTGTGATGATGTGTGATGATGTGTGATGATGCTGATGTATGGATAGGTAAAGTGTCACCCCCCATCAATGACATCAGGACCCTCATTGGATTCGTTCCACAAGAGGATGTCATGCACAGAGAACTCACTGTCAGAGAGAACATGATGTTCAGGTATACACCCTCTCATCATCCTCTCATCACATCCACATCACATCCACATCACATCACATCCACATCACATCACATCCACATCATCACATCCATTCATCACAAAGGAGAAAAGAAACACAGAACACGCTGAACCTCCACAGTGCATCGTACCGTCTGCCCAGACACATCAGCCGAGAGCAGAGGAAGCAGATCGTAGAATCCTCATTGGAGATGCTGGGCCTCACAGCCGTTCAGAACACCATAGTGGGAGACGAGAACAGGAGAGGAGTCAGCGGTGGTCAGAGAAAGAGAGTCAACATTGGAATGGAGTTGGTGTCCTGCCCTTCCGTTCTATTTTTAGACGAGCCCACATCTGGACTAGACAGTACCATGTCCCTCGAAGTGTGCCACGTTCTAAAGAAGTTGACTCAAGTTTCCGGTGAGATGTCGCATGAGATATCACAATGGACTGACGTCATCAGTCAACGTCATTGCCGTCATCCATCAGCCCAGATACGATATCTTTGAGCAATTCGATGACATCTTACTGCTGAAGAAGGGAGGATCTCTCATCTATCTGGGACCCAGAGAGGATGTAGTCTCCCATTTCGAGACACAGGGATACAACTTTCCTATGAACCAGAACCCCTGTGATCACTTTTTGGATCTCATCAGGTGAAGAGACGATGACAACATCACATCACATCACATCACACAACATCACATCACATCACATCACACAACATCACACAACATCACACACATCACATCACATCACACGATGAATGATATCGATGGGGATGAGAGAATGACGATGGTACAGTGGACCTCACAAGGATGACATCAAGCCGAACCCCCTCCCTCAAGTGACCATCAGCTACAATTACCCTCCAGCTCGTACCACCCCCAACGTCCTCTATCAGACCCTGTACATCTTCATCCGTGCTTCCATCCAACAGGTGACTTCCTCTTCATCCTCCATCTCTAACTCTCTACAGTGGAGACAATTGACAACCACTCACAGTGATTTGCTGTTGGCCATCTTCAGTGGTGTCATCGTCGGTCTCATCTACCGTAACGTAGCAGTCGGAGGGGTAAGTTATATCTTCTCTCCTCTCTCACTCTGCACAGATCCCTCAGGCTGCCTTCTTGCTCACTCTCTGTGCATCCATGACCTCTGTTGTCGTGTCCCTCCGTCTCTTTGGTAACGAGAAGGTGAGAATGAGTGTGAGTGGGAGACTGATGATGTGAAGGTTGTCTTCTGGAGAGAGTCTGCCACAGGACTGAGTGGAACGGCTTACTTCTTTGGAAAGAACATCGCCTCCTTCCCTTCTTACCTCGTCGCCGTCATCTTCTTCCTCCTCTTCTACTACACGCTCAGCATGCCCAGAGGTGACTACCTTTGGTACCTCGCTCTCCTCTTCGTCGCCCACTTCTGTACCTCCGGTCTCGCTCACCTCTTGTCCATCATCATGCAGCCTGCAAAGGTGAGGAGATCTCGATTCCTTGCGTTTCTCAACGATAAAAGGCTCAATTGTTTGGTGTGGTTGCCACGTTGATCCAATGTGCCGTCTGTGGTTTCAGTCCCACCTTGACTTCTCTGAAGGACATCCATTATTCACGTGAGTGGAAGAGAAGAAGAGAAGGACTGAGTGAGAACAGTGTACATCATGGCCAGATCTTCGTTCGCCAGTTGGATGATGGAAGCTCTGTTCATCATCAACACCAGGAAGTTGACTCACGTCTTTGACGACGAGAGAGATGGCCTGAACAGCATCTTCGGTTACGAAAACGATCACCTTCCCTTGTGCTTTGGTATCCTCTTTGTGATGGGAATCAGTGAGTTCACTATTCATCTGTCGTATGCATCTACATCTGATCTTATTGCGTCACCTTCATCATCCACCCATCACCTCATTAACTCCCTCTCAGTCTGGCGTATTTTCAGCTTCCTCGCCATCCACTTTGCCAACGCAGACAAGAGGAAGTAAATTGCTATGGATAAACAACGTCCACTTTTATTCTACATCATCACGGTACATCGTCGTGGCGTCTTGTCTCACGAGAGGCTTCGTCAGACGGAAGCTCCTCCCCACGTTCCTCCTGTCGATGAGTGGATTCTCCGTGTAGTGATCCACCATCTCCTGAACCCCGGCAAAGTCCTCCCCCGTGTCCTCCACGACGATCCTCATCTTCTCCATCGTGGACGTCTGCTTCTTGCCCAACCTCCAGTGGAATACCGTCTGTCGATCGTTGAGATGGATCAGGATGAATGGACTCACCCCGCTGCTGTAGGTGGATAAGGTGAGCATCCCCTGCCGGGTGGAAAATCGCAATAGATACATTCCGTCGGAACACTTTCTCAGCGTGTCCCTCACTTCCTCCTGTGCGGCCCATCCCCAGAACCATTCTAATCCCGCCACGGACACCACGTTATCTAGTGTGCTACCTCTGTTTCGTATGTTCAGTCTCTCTCATTTTGTGATTTGTCTCACGACTGGCAGTCTGTCTTTGCCACGATGGGTGCGAATTGAGCTTCAAACTTGCTCCACCTCTCAAGACTGACCTGCAGAGTGAAATGTTAGATCTCACTCTTTTACGTCCATTGAAAGAGAATGACTCACTCGATTTGGTGCATCCGTGAGACAATGTTTCAATTTTTCCACCTGCTCTCGAGTACCTTCCAGGTATTCCTACAAATATGAGATGAATGAAACCCAGTGTATGCAGGAATGAGATGGAGTGGAACGAAGAGGCTCACAGCCAATCGATCGGCGAAGGAATTCCAGGTGGCGTATTGACCATCCGAGAAGATGGATTGGATTCTCTCCCTCAGACTTTTCACCATCACAGGGGACTCGATCAGACTCATCGTTGCCTGTTCCATCTTCAATTCAAATCTCTCGTGAGAGAAGAATGAAAGTCACCCTTGACACCGTGGCATCATCCGGACAGATGGTGATGTAAATGTTGTACAACTCTTTACGCAGATCCGTGAAGGTGGGTCTGAGAGATGGATCTACATCGAACGTCACTCTCTCCATCACACAAATAAATCATCACCTGCGGACCAACAAGCCTGAATCTGAGACTCCAATTTGCAACCTTCTTCCATGGGTGGTCTCTCTCCCGCGATCACCTGTGATGTCACTCTCTTCGCCTTCTCTTCTCCTCACCTTCTCTGCGATGAGATAGCCCGCAGATACATCCTTCCACGCCCTCTTCCTGTGGCACAGCTCCCACATTCTGATTGAAGGTGAGGTCTACCATGATGTATGTGGATGACCACTCACATGATGCCCATGGAATAGACGTCCACGGGGAAGTTACTGTCGGTGGGCAACTCGGGTGCAGCGTATTGAGGTGTGCCCAACACGTATTCGTCTGACGTATCGATGTTCTTGGATAACCCGAAATCACACAATTTGACGTCCCCCCTGGCCAAGTCTTTGATCAAGATGTTCTCCGGCTGCATTCTCTCATTCTCTCTCCCATCCTCTCCCTCTCACCTTCAAATCCCTGTGTACCGCCTTTCTCGTCTTGTGTAAATATTCCATTCCCTTCGATATGGATAACAGGAACCGCAGCAGACCGGCGAAATCGAATTCGACCTTTCTGTCTTCAGTTCCATCCGATGGTTGTCTCTCACGCTTTTATCCTCTATGATCCTGGATAGATCTCCGTTGGGCATGTACTCCATCACCAGACAGTGAAATCCTTCTTTCAGACACCATCCAAACTGTGGAAGGTCATCATGAGAGAGAGTGGATGGATCACCATCTCTAAGATCTGGGGGTGATGAATGGAATGGAGGATGTCCACTTCGTCGTAGAAGGATCTCAATTCTTCTTCGGATAAGAACGAGGAGAGGTTCTTCAGTTGTTTGATGGCAACAGAGTTGAGAGTGTATTCACCGAGAAACACTTTCGCTGCTGCACCTGTGACGTACGATTTCAGTTCCTCATGTGGATCCGCTATCGATGTCACCATCACTGATCTGTTTCTTGATGGTGATATCATTTGGATCCAACTTGGATCGGGTGGGAGGAACTGCAGCAGTACCGCTATGGAATCGACCCTCTAATTTGTCTAACCAGTCACTCCATTCATCATAGGACTCCTCCTCTGAATATCGAAAATGCCACGTTCTCTTTTTACCGTGGACAATGTGCTGTAATGGTTCCAACGTGAAGTTCTTTCGATCGGTTCGGATGGATAACTGGTGGTGACATTTCAGATGAATGCGAATGGAAAGATCTCACAGAATACCAAGTAGTTAATTGATCGACTGAGCCTCTAGGTCTCTGATTCATCTGAATGGGATTGAATACATCCACGATTGCGTGTGGATTTCTGACTCACCGATGCATCAGTGTAATAATCTATACTATTCTTTCTCAACACGCAATATCGTTTCCGATAGGATTTGTTGAGGTCACCTCTCTTTTCTAACCATATAGAACTGATTACCTCCTATAAAAATGTGAGATTAGTACGTTGAATCAATCGGATGGAGACGAAAAGGCTCACCTGCTGTGCAGGAAACAATACAGAGTTTCCTCTTGAGGAGATGGTCGAGATGGTGGAGGTACTTGACTCCCGACCGGGCATGTCTCGGGCGATGTGTGACCATTTCAATTTCTGGCATGGTCTACAACAATGATATGGACAACGATTAGCTGCTCGCTCACGGACCATAAGTTGAGCCTACAGAGTGAATCGTGAAGGAAAGGTCTCTGTCTTATTCCGCCTGGACCAAAATAAATCGGTATAAAAATTTATCATTCGGAAAAAGTTCAAGGGCTCCACCGAGACTCGAACTCGGGCCTCCTGCACCCGAAGCAGGAATTTTACCTCTAAACTATGGAGCCTACGTGAGATCCCAGATTACTCACATGCGTGTATTCATCTCATGTTCTTGCTGTATACAGTGTTGCTCCCCAGCCCTATCCAGAATGGAGACGTCCTGCAATCGCTTCTTTGAGATTTCTAACAGTCGCCTCGAAGAGACTTAGCTGCCGCAGCAAAATAGAGGGGCTCCACCGGGACTCGAACCCGGGCCTCCTGCACCCGAAGCAGGAATTTTACCTCTAAACTATGGAGCCAAGTGTTATGCTTCGGCAGGTGGCACAATGCAGACCATCGCAGAGTTGGCAAATATCCGACAGAGACAAGTGGATTCGCTTCAGCTCTGGGATGGTACATAGCAAGGATGTTGAGGAATGGTTTATTTTCAACCAGGAAGACCCACAGTTCCAGTAATATCAAAGGGTACGTTGAGGGTATCAACAAACCCAGGCTGACCACCACCCACGAAGAACTGGTACTGTCCCTCCTTCACTGCTCTCTCCCCCATCTCATCCACAACAGACAGCTGTCTGCTCCTCACAACCATCGTGAACGTTCCACTCTCTCCCGCCTTCAACGTCACACGCTGGAAGGCCACTAGCGCGTGGTTCACCTTCTTCGGTGTCGCTCCGTCAAAGTGTCTCAGGTACACTTGAATGACCTACTCTCGTCATTCTCCTCTTCTCATGGTCCGTCCCACCTCATCTCCATCACGATCACCCGTGTTACGAACCGTAACGGTCACATTGACATCGTCTCCAGCCCTGACGCTGCTGGGAACCACCAGGCCCGAATAAGAGAAGGTCGTGTAGGACAGACCGTGACCGAACGGATACAGGGGGGTACCTCTGAAGTAGCGATAAGTCCTTCCCTCCATCTCGTAGCTCTTGAAGGGAGGCAAGTCTTTGTCTGAGCGGTAGAAGGTGATGGGAAGGCGTCCGGCGGGGTTGTAACGTCCGACGAGGGTGTCGATGATGGCCTTTCCTCCCAACTCACCACTGTACCACGCCGCAAGGGCGGCACGGGCGTGCTGGGTAGCCCAATCGATCGCGACGGCACTGCCCGAGTTGAGAACGAGGACGACGGGCTTTCTCAGCTTCTCCAGAGCTTTCAAGAGGACTCTCTGCACCTGCTCTCGCCTCAGCCTGAACGTTTCGTTGGAGTGAAGAGAGAATCACCTTGGGTAGACGAATGGTGGACCGATCACCACTGACGAATCCAGTGACGTTGAAGCCAGTCTCTTCTGATTCGAGAGAGGGAGAGAGACCGACAAAGACAACCACGACATCGGCGGCTGCAGTTGCTTGTACCATCTGCTTCAATTGAACGTTCACGGGGGCCATCCACTCCATGCGGAATCTCATTCCTCCCTGTCCTCGGTTCACTTTCATTCTACGATTGGCTTCTTCTGTCCTTGAAGATTCTTTCGTGGCTCACCTTGTGATGGAACTCGATGAGAATGTCGTGAGCGCCCGANCGTTGGAGTGAAGAGAGAATCACCTTGGGTAGACGAATGGTGGATCGATCACCACTGACGAAACCGGTGACGTTGAAGCCAGTCTCTTCAGATTCGAGAGAAGGAGAGAGACCGACAAAGACAACCACGACATCGGCGGCTGCAGTTGCTTGTACCATCTCCTTCAATTGAACGTTCACGGGGGCCATCCACTCCATGCGGAATCTCATTCCTCCCTGTCCTCGGTTCACATTCATTCTACAACTGGCTTCTTCTATCCTTTACGATTCGTATCGTGACTCACCTTGTGATGGAACTCGATGAGAATGTCGTGAGCGCCCGATCGTTGGAATGTGATCTTCTCGTACACCTTCTGCCCCGTCGTATTCAATAACAATCGACCCTCCACGTACAAGAGAACCGAATTGTCTCCGTCGTTGTTGAAGCCAAGATCGTAGGTGCCCGGGCCAGGGACGACGAGAGAGCCAGTCCAACGGACAGAGTAGTCCCAGGGGTTGGGAGCGTCAAAGAGGGGAGTGAAGTCGGTGTCAAAGTCGATGGTGTGATCGTTACGGACCAGTGCGGGCTGTCCCATGAGCTGGGTGTTGGTGAAGTATTCTCCCCTCAGTCCAACCTTTCCGTCGGGTGTTCTCAGAGCAGATCTGGGGACGATGAGGGGGACACCATCGTCGATGAGACTTCCTTGAGCGTACGTCACCTGATTTCATCAGTTTCATCATCATCATCATCATCATCATTATCATGATCGTCACCACGATCGACTCACGTTCTCTGCACCGAAGAAATCGTAGGCAGCATCTAGAGTAGACACGGGATCCCTGGGTGTACCGTGATAATTTCCCTCCAGATCCTCCAAGATATCAACCGTGGGCCCCACGATGGCCACCTTCATTCCCTTCTGAAGGGGTAAGATGCCATCGTTCTGCAGTAGAACCATGGACTCCAGGGATGCTCTCAAGGCAAGATCACGGTTGTCAGGGAAGGGAGTGGATGCGGGATGATCATCCTCGTGGGTGGTCAATCTGACGTGGAAGAGCCTCTCGAGGGCTCTGTCCATCACATCTATGGTGACGAGGCCTTGGGTGAGGGCATCGTTGAGAGAGTCGTACGTGTTGCCACAATCCAGATCAGTTCCGGCGATGATGGACAGCGCGGCCGCTTCTGGTTTCGTTTGGGTGTAATTGTGGTGGTTGTTGGGACCGACCTATTCTCACCATCAGCATCCACTCACATGGAGGATCATATCTTCACCTCATCGACTACGGCGTCACAGTCTGATACGACGTAACCCCAGAAGTTCCATTCTTGTCTCAACTTCTTGCCCAAGAGACCTTCGTTGGCACAGGCAGGGACGCCATCGATGGCATTGTATGAGCACATCACGGAGGCAGCTCTTCCCTCATGAATGGCAGCACGGAAAGCGGGCATGAATGTGTCTTCAAAATCATATTTGGAGGGGTTGACGTTGAATGAGTGACGTCCCAACTCAGGACCAGAATGAACGGCAAAGTGTTTGGGAGTAGCGATGGCCTTTAATCTCTCTGGGGCTTCAGGTCCCTGAATGCCTGAATGTTGTTGAGAAAGCGTATTCTCTTAAAAGGACCTCACCTCTGACGAATTGAATGGCGAGGGTACCAGTGAGGAATGGATCCTCTCCATATGTCTCTTGACCTCTACCCCATCTGGGATCCCTGAAAATGTTGATGTTGGGTGTCCATACAGAGAGACCTTTGAGGGGATAACCGTTGAGAAAAGCCCATTCAAACCTCTTCAAACGATCTTCTGTCGAGATCTGATCCCCTATCTGCCCTTGTAAGCGAAAATATTTTCTTTCATCAAACACCTCGTGAAGAAGTTCAGGATCGAAAGTGGCGCCAAGACCGATTGACTGAGGGAAAGAAGTTGTGTATCCTTGACGTTGGAGTCCGTGAAGTGCTTCTCCCCACCAGTCCCACTTTTCGATGTTGAGTCTTTCAACTGCAGGTGCATCATTACCGAGCTGAGAAAACTGGTGAGATCCAGAGTATGAGCACTGCTCTCACTTGTTTGATTTTCTCCTCTAATGTAAGTTGGGAGACTACGTAAGTGGCGCATTCAGTTAGGTTCGTCCTTCCTCCACACCAGGAGGGTAGAGCAGTGGCTACAGAGATCGTGAACAAGACGACACAGACGACTGTCGGCCTCATCGTGTTTTGGAAATTGGATTCTCTGGTGACCCAACACGAAAGACAATTCTCGTCGTTTCACGAATGACAAAGCCTAAATGACAATCGTCCGTCATACCGCGAGAAGAGAAGTCTGAGAGATACGATATCGACAAAAGGATAGTTAGTGCTGACTCTATACCATAGCGAGTCAGAGGACGGCAACATGGCGTGATCACGAGATACAAGCGTTCTACATGATTAAGTTTCCAACAGTCAATAGATGATACTGTACAGAAGCAAAACAGAGGGGCTCCACCGGGACTCGAACCCGGGCCTCCTGCACCCAAAGCAGGAATTTTACCTCTAAACTATGGAGCCAGGTGTAGATGAATTTCCATCCGCCTATGCATATGTGTATATTGCGAGTAACACTAGACTAATTATCTCCGGAGTAGGGTTGTAGAATCGGCTGGCTGACAAACGAACAGACAACAAGTTGACAGAAGCGCTTCAGCCCTTTTCTTGCTGACCAAAACCGCTCGAGAAGTAGATGACTCGCGGCAAGAAGGATGCCGAGGAACACGCTCTGCTATCTCATCACGAACACGCCCGGCACTCAGATCACATTGTTCCCATCAGCAGGTGCCCGAATGCGATTCGCTCTCGTAATGACACAGATTAAGAACATTTTGGGGGTTCCTACTGCTTTGTATCAAGTGTTTGGGTGTAATCTTCCCTGACGTTTCTACCTCTCAGATGTGAGTTGCAACTGATAAGCTCAATTCCTCAGCGATTGATAACATCACATAGTCTTGTCCATCCCTTCCATTACAGCAAAGATCACAACCCGGACCAAGAAGAGAAGGAGGAAGCGGTGACACACAGCCATTCTAATGACGGTCTGACAGAATAAGGTTCTTGGGGCAATCAGTCTCATCATATGGTCCATCATGATTCACGCTACCATCAAATACATGGCTCTCATCTTGACGGCCAAGTGAGTATCAGGAGAGAGGCTTTCGGGTGACTTACCTTCAGTAATCATGGAGAGGGTGGAACCTTCAGTCTCTGTGCCATTCTCTTGAAACAGGACGGCCTCGGGGGTGATGATTCCACTTATTCCACTTCTAACAGAGTCAACAGCGCGTCTGAAGAGATCATGCAGAGTCATCGCCATCGTGGGAGGAAGTCTCATCATCGGACAGGGTGCCATCTCTCCCGCCGTGAAGATCTCCAAAGCCATCAGTATCGTTGATCCACAGTGAGTCTATTCTGTTCGACTTCAATTGAGTTCCAAACAGTAAAACACTGTCTCCCGGGGTCATCCTCCTCTTGACAGCGTTGGCAGTGATCATCATCTATCAGTGCAATCGCTTCGGTGCAGATCGTTTCGGTATCGTCATCGGTCCTTTCGTTCTCATGTGGTTCTGTTTCACGGGCATCACGGGTGAATCTGTCTATTCCATCCTATCTCATCTCACCTCATCGTCACATCGTGTCACACATGGAATCACGTGACATCACCTCATCTTCCCTCAGGCATCATCGGAATCACCAAAGCACCGATGATCTTGAGAGCCTTCAATCCAGCATCGGCTGGGTATTACCTCCTGCACGTGAGCGAGATAAAGAGGAGCGGAACTGAATCGGACAGACATTCCAGAATCACGATTTCGTCGCTGTGTTGAATCAAATCGGTCACTGCTTCGTGGCCGTGGCAGGAATGGAGACCATCTACGCTGACATGGGGGACTTTGGTGCTAGGTCCGTTCGAATCTGTTGGTTCGTCCTGGTCTTACCCTGTCTCATCGTCAGGTGATGTCATCGTATTTCACGTGGCACTGACTGTGATAGCTACCTGGGCATCGGTGGTCGATTGATCTCCGAAGACGCTTCCGATCTGTGGGATCAGGTGATTCTGCATCGATCTACAACGTCTTTCTCATGGATATTCTTCAGGTGAGTCTAGCCCTCTTACCGGGTGCCGGTGCAGCCAGGAACATCTTCATCGGCATCTCCTTCATCATGCTCCTCTTGGCATCTCAACGTGAATTTCCATCACAGACACATGAACCATCCCCTAACCTCTATAGTGGGTGGTGTCTTTGCTACCATCTCTCAGGCGGTGAATCTGGGACTATTTCCTCCCGTGGCCATCACAAAGACTTCTGGTTTCATGGCATGCGTCTATCTCCCTCAGGTTCACTCCTCTCGCTCTCCACCCTGACTCGTTGTAGATCAACCAGGTCCTCATGATCGCCTGTCTCGCCGTCGTGTTGGGATTCCACTCGGATGACGATGGAACGATCACGGAGATTTACAGTTTTGCCGTGGCTCTTCTGATGCTGACCACCACCGTGCTCTACTCCCTCGTTGTAGTGTGAGTCGATTCCTCTGGTAGAGAGGATGACGTAATTAGTTTCGTCTGGGGGAAGAAACACTCGAAGAAGTGGTGGATCCTGCTCTTCCCCATTTTGATCTTGGTTATCTTCAGCGACATCATCTTCATCCTTGGAACGGGCTCTGTATTGACCGCAGAAGCTTCCGGGTGATTCATGACACCTTCACATCATCACAACATCATCACAACATCATCACAACATCACAACAACATCACAACATCATCACAACGTCATCACAACGTCATCACAACGTCGTCACAACATCATCACAACATCATCACAACATCATCACAACAACATCACAACATCATCACAACATCACATCGAAAAGGATAAATGCTCATTCTATTCAGATGGCCAGCTATGGCGATCGCGGCCTTCTTCTCCTTCATCATGTTCAGCTGGCTCATCGGTCGAGTCGAACTGCAGAGGTGGGTCAACGTCCAGAACGCCTCGATGACAAACATCAGATTCCTGCGAGTGAGTCGACAGTTCCGTTTCAGAAGGATGGACTTGAAGGAGAGCACAGAGATCGGAGAGTGAGTCGATGATGAGAGGTCACAGGTCATGACGAGAGAGCAGTGCGAGCCTGGTAGATCGTCTGAAGGGAGATAAGACAGCCTCTCTCGACCGTATACTGGAGACGAACAGTGGAATCGATCTGAAGACCATCAGCAGATGGGAAGGTGAGGTGGATCTCGTTCAGGATGATGAGATGGACAGGGATGGGTGTGTTCGTCTCCACGAACATGGATAAGAAAGAGCAAGTTCCAGAGTGCTTCGCTTCTTACCTCACCTTCTCTCGTTCGGCTCCTCGCATCGGTGAGCTCAAATCGATTGATACGATTCCGTTCATTCTGCTCCTTCTCACGATGAAACAGTCGTGTTCTTGAGATTAGAGAACGTGAAGAGGCCAACGGTGGAGGAAGACCAGAAGCTGACGGTGATCACCCACGGAAGGGGATGTTACTCCATCACCTCTCGTTACGGATACATCGAGAATCGTCCACGCATCACGGCCATCATCGAATTGGCACAGAAGTATTGCGGCCTGCCGACACACGAGCTGACGCAATATTACATCCACGCAGAGTCCATCAAAGTGAAGGGATTCAACTGGAAGTGGCTGGCCATCAAGGCGTTCGCCATCATGAAGGATCTGTTCAACGACACACGTGTGAGTCTTAACGTCGAGGGGAGAAGAATGACCGAGACAGGGGGCCATCCGAGTATCACCTCACGAGACGATGCAAGTCGGAGTCTTCCGTCACATTCCCCTCGGACAAACGATGTGAATGATTGTGATGAGATCGCATGGACTGATCGTTTCACAGAAAAACGGAAGGGGATTGGATGTAAGGTGGTGTAATTTGGGCCATTGTCAATTCTGTGCAAGTAAAACATCTGTGATGGTAGGATTCTATTTTAAACGAATGAGGGGATGGAGAGGTCCATGTATTCAGTATCATGTCTGTTGCTGTTGTGGCAGAGCCGCCTTTGTTCTTCTGAAGTTTTATGTCTAAAGAAATGTAATCCCCTTACGTTCCCATTGGTCACGTGACGGTCGCACTCGACGGAAGTGAGGAAAGCCCTCTGGAAGCAAATCAAAAGAGGAACCCGACAGATCGAAGGGCATGAGTCAAACATGCTTCTTTACTTTGGTGGTCTTACTGTTTGCTCACGTACATGCTCAGGGCTGCAAACAGATGGATGATAGCGGGTATGTCGATCTTTCTTGGGGTAGAGGTCTTGGCGAGATAAGGTGTGCATCTTGTAGATCCTACACCCTCGATCTGATGTGGTCTCAGCGGGAACTATTTTGCATCGAATAGCCGATACTCTATCTGGTGGCAGCCCTGCGGGTGAGTCTTGTGAGTACGCATCAATCTGAACTTGTTCAGAACACTCAATCGACCATCCAACATTTCTCAAGAATGTCTCGCCACACCAAATGCCTTCATTTGTGTGATGGACAATCAGGATATTGGAACGTATTCTGCTAGTTATGATCCCCTCACCTCTTATTTCACGGGTGTCTGATCGGTTGGAATCAACGTATCCCATTTCACTACCCGAGGAGATCGGATCATCTCTGTATCTGTGGACATCATTTGCGATCAGACAGTCGATCGGAACTTCTTTTCGCTCAATACCAATAGTACCAACAACGCCACGATAACAGCCGTCTATACAACAAAATGCCTGTCGATCAGCAACCAGATCCTTCAAGGTGAGTTCCTTCTCTCACATCTCGCCTCACTCTCACCCCATCCTCATGTTTCGCAGCCAACACGGAAGAAGACATCCAGATATCCACATCTGAATTGAAGGGGTTGAATTCAACAGAGACTATCCAATTGGTAGGAGAGGGGTTCACGTGTGATCATTACCTGCTGGCCAATTACACTTTATCTTGCACGTGTCGATCAAATACATCCTCTCAACGGTTGGCTTCATTGGTCATTGGAGAACAGCAGATCGTATCTTTCGACTTCTACTTCTTCCAATCGAGTGAGTGTCTATACGAGATGGTGTAATCACACGGGAGCAGATCAGACCACTTTGAGCCGATTGCCCGTAGCAGCTTTGAGGTTCCTGGGTCAGATGAATGGTTCAACGTTAGACATCCAGTTACCACCCGGCGTCTACAACTGCTCTGCTTTTGGCCCCGCCATCCTGTTCTCATCTCCCAGTGGGGCAGTCACACTGCGTGGTAGTACCATGGGACAGACCAACCTCACGAGTGAGATTCCTGCCAAAGTTCTCACTTACCGTTGTAGATTGTCAGCTCGACATCAGTGGTATCAATACGTTGTACATGTATGACATCGCATTGGTGGGGGGTAAAGACATGTACGAACCATTCCTGTTCATGAGAGGAGATGTTCGGACCCTCTCTCTGGTTCGTTGTAATGTGACCCAAGGGAAAGTCAAGGACACCGTCGTACCTTTCATCTACACCACGGGGGTGGTGGGTGACCTGATTTTTGACAAGTGCTACGCTCTCACGGTAAGAGATTTATTTTTTGACCGAAAGTGAGACAAATAGGTGGACATGCCAAACGTGCAGACTCTCAAACGCTACTTGATCTACAACTCTGTCTTTTTCCGCGTACGAGGCTCGCAGGTGATATATCGATCTTTCACCTATTCATCGTGATTCCATAAACAACCGATCGATTCACAAGAAACCACACAAAGGATCAATGAAAGATTGCATCAAGATATTCAAAAGACTGACGAGCACAGTTAATCAATACTGACTCTTGCATGTTGGTCACGAGAAACCCTCAGGTGCGTTCACCGTTCCCACATCGACTCACTCCATCAGTACTATCAAGGCATTCAACTCTATGACATCCAAAACTCTACGTTCTTTGGTAAGAATGGTAACTACGCCACATATTATCCTTCCGCTTGTAGAGGTCCCTTCTTCATCTCTTCTGTCTTCACCACTTTCCAACTCTCTCACTCCACATTCACTGGAACCGGACCCTCCGTGGTCGTCTCTCTCATCGGTTTTGTCACCATACAAAACTGCTACTTTAGCCGTGAGTCTCTCAATGAACGTTTGATTCATTCTCTCAGGTATGGCCTCTGATTCATCTCTCATCTCACTGTCTGGGTCCATCTCTGCCACCATCAGTGACAATCAGTTCATCCTCTGCTTAAATCCAATGAATCTCAACTCGGGAAATGCGGTGACGGAGAACAATTACTTCTGGGCCTGTCGTGCGTATGACTCTACCACGGACGCGTCAGGTGTGGGGGCCACTGGGGTCAATTGGATCTCCACCAATGACACTTTTGTAAACTTCAGTGGGGGTCCTGCTGTTCGCATCACCTCTGCCAGTGAGTTCAGCCAAGCTTAACATCTGATTGACTGATTGAACGTCAGAATCAATCCAGCTTTACAACTTGACGTTGATGGAGGGTTCCTCAGATCTGGGTGCCATCTATACGAACGGAGCCCAAGTGAATATTCAAGGATTCACCTGCACCAAGAACTCTGGTGTCAGTGGGGGATGTCTCTACAGTGACAGTGGCTCTGATGGCAGTTGGATATCGATCACAGGTGAACATCTCTGCGTACAAGCGAGAATGACGTGGAGGACAGATGCGGAAATCTCAGAGAATACTGCGGATAATTTCGGGGCATCCATGTACTTCAACTCTGCTCTGCAGTCCTTCACTTTGAGCCGTTTCAGAATGGCAAACAACCACGGGCCTTTTGTGGGAGGTGGGATGACTGGGAGAATTCTCCATGATCTGACTCCTCAGGGAGCATCTTCATCCTGACAGGCCGTGATGGAACGTACAACATCAGCGATGGCGTGTTCATTAACAACAATGGCGGTTTCAGTGGTGGATGCATACAAGTTGCATCTCAGGCTTCTATCGGCTCACTCGCTCTCACCAACGTTGATATGATTGGAAACAAAGGGCTGTCAGGTGCGGCTATCTTCAACGCTGGTAACGTGAGTATCACGTGGCATGTCATCTGTGACACGCGTCAGATCTCTTCAGTGTTGTTGGTGAATTGTACATTTGATGGGAACGTGGGCGTGGGAGGTGTTGGAATCTACCACACAGGAAACATCAGAAACTTCAGCATGAGAGATGTCATCATGAAGAATCAAATTGCTGACAGCAGTGGTGGTGGAATACAGATCACCGGTCCAATATCTGTCATCAGTGAGCCAAATTCTGTTGGTCTCCGTTCATTTCCCACAGACATCATGGAATCGAGATTTGAGAATCTGCACTCAGCGTCTAGTGGAGGAGCAATCTACATCTCTACCAACTGCAATGTCATCCAGATCTCAGATTGTGTCTTTTCTGGGAACAGTGGATCGATTGGAGGAGCTGTGTACCTCCGCAACACTCAAGGTCAATCCAACGTTACGGTGACCATGTTGGGTGACTATTGTACGTTGATGTGACACTGATGTGTGACAGACATCCTCATGACAGACAACCATGCCATCTTCAACGGTGCAGGAGCTTACATGAGTGGATACAATCTGCTATCTCTGATCAACTGGACAAACAAGAGAAACACAGCCAGCCAGTCCGGCGGTGTCCTATACGCAGAGAACTGTGCTTCTGTATACATCAACAACTGGACAAGTGACTCGAACACTGCAGGACTCAGTGGTGGAACTACTTACATATCCACTGTATTCACCCTGAGTGTGACTTCCTACAACAGCGCAAACAACACGGCAGAACTATCTGGAGGTACCATATGGTTGGGCAACATCTACAACACAAGCATCACAGATCTTTCTACCACTGGAAATGTAGCAGTTGTCTCTGGAGGTGCCTTGTATGTCAATCACTGCAGGAGAATGAGTGTGGGGGGATGGAAGAGTGACTCAAATGCTGCTGGAGCCTCTGGTGGGTCACTGTACGTATCAGGGAACCTTCTCTTGTCTGTCCAAAGATGGACTTGTGCAAATAATACAGCGACCACATCTGGAGGTTGCTTCCATCTGTCATCTACAACACAGGTAAGATGTTCTCATTTGAATATCAATTGAAGTAGATAGGGATCAACAAACATTTCTTCTTCTTTGTTTTTTGGAAACACATCTCCCAATGGAGCTGGGGGGTACATCTCATCTTCACACTTGATACTGTTCAACAATCAATGGAAAAGCAATGTGGCATCACAAGGTGGAACACTGGAGGTAACAGGAAGTGGTGATTTGGAGATCTACAATGAGACCTTTGTTGAAAACCAGGTGAGAAGAATTTCAGAAAGATATCTGAGATGAAAAAGATCTATGGAGGATCAATCTATGTCAATTCTCCTTCCTTCTCCTTTTTTGCACAGAATCTGAGGGCACACAACAACACAGCCATGTCCAATGGAGCTGCTCTATATTTTGATGGTTCTTCCATCACTACCATTGTGATATCAAATGGATCTTTTGCTGGGTGAGAACACTGGCAAGATCTTTTCTTTACTTTTATTCAGGAATCAAGGAACAAGTGGAGCAGCTGTGTACATCTCCAAGAGCGCCAGAACAAAAGGAATCAACATGTCCAATTGTAGTTACCATGGGAACGCAGCCTCAGACAGTGGAGGAGCTGTCTATGTATCAGGTGATGTCACAATCTAATCTACATTCATCTCTAATATCATCAAAGATGGAAGGGGGCAGGTGGTTCTAGACACCTGCAATTTCTCTTCCAATCATGCTGAGGATAGTGGAGGAGCTATATTCATCAAAACATCAAGCTTGACCCGCCAAGAGACAGCAACAGATTTGTATGTAACATCCTCAATGTTCAGCTCCAACACTGCAGACACTGGAGGTGCCCTGTACATACAAGGAGGTAAACCTTATGTGAAGACAACTGTATTCAATGATAACCATGCCAACAATGGTAGTAGCATCATGTTACAATCTGCCAGCTTATCCACATCCAATTCTGAGTGAGTCATCATATCATGTACACACATATGTTGATGAAAAAATCAGGTTTTTGGGTGAGAATGACATCTCCATGTCATCTGATTCCGTGATATCTGGTACACAGAATTCAGTACAATGTCCCAACCATTACACGTCTAGTATTCAAGGTGATCAACACTAAAACATCACGTGACCATCAGTAGATCAAATCACATATTGCATCCTAATTCAGAAGGGTATTCAATCCATCAGTCAGGGTGCAATAGCTGCTATTGTTATCTGCAGTGTCTTCTTCCTCCTGGTTCTTCTACTCTTGCTAGTACTTGCCAGGCGTCATCACTTACACAAGAAATCCAAAATGATGCTAGAGGAAGAGATGCAGAGACTCAATCTGTCTGATCTGATATTAGATGATGTGACAGTGAGTGCATATGAAGGGAGGTGGATTGACAGTGCAGGTGCAAGAGATCATTGGCAAGGGCCACTTTGGTGAAGTGTACAAAGGGGAGTGGAATGAGACCACTGTTGCCCTCAAGGGCCTCAAGGTGAGAGTTGGCAGCAGATTCTTTTCTGATCATTTGCCAGAATCTGAATCCTGAGATGGAAACAAAATGGAGAGAGGAGATCCACCTACTGAGAAGACTGAATCATCCCAATGTAGTGAGACTGTTGGGCGTCACCCATTATAACAACCAGTTCTTGATGGTACTTGAATATGTTGACAAAGGTTCCCTTGATGAGTGAGTGGTGTGCAACAACACTGTGCTGAAACCTATAGGTATCTCAAGAAGAGTCAGAAGGATTTGACAGACAATCATCTGATTGAGATGTGCTTTGACATTGTGAAGGGTATGATGTATCTGCAATCAAGGGGAGTCATACATAGAGATCTGGCAGCAAGGAATATTCTCATCAACTCAATGAGGCACATAAAGGTGAGGAACAAAAGAGGAAGAATATTGAAAGACTCAGATTTCAGACTTTGGTATGAGCAGGGAGAACAATGTGTATGAGGCAAAAGACAAGGTGATGCCAGTTAGATGGTGTGCACCAGAGACCATTTTGTACAATGTCAGCACATACAAGTCAGATGTGTGGAGCTTTGGTGTTGTCACATGGTGAGGGTTTTTTTGAGAAACTTTATCAACATGCCAGGGAAATCTTCACATTAGGCAGAGTGCCTTACTACCACCTTCCTTCAAATGCACAAGTCTCAACCTACGTTGTGGAAGAGAAAGGTACTCTTGACAGGCCATTCAGGTGACACCATCATAATTTGAGACACATGATTGATTGTTGTAGATGTCCAGAAGAGCTCTTTGATGTTCTCTGTGACTGTTGGGAATTTGACTCAGAGAGACGACCCTCATTCAAAGACATTTATGTGCAGATGAGAGAGATGTACAATAATCTGCCACGTGAGCACATCCATGCAGTGTTAGTTCCTGTGAGATCAACACAGACTGTATCTATTACTGCACCACATTACCAAGATTCTATCTATGGTTCACAGAATCATGTGGACCAATCATTGTACCCAGATGCAAACATGCATTATGATAATGACGTATAATCCCAAATTTGTAATAAATGCTATGGAAGCCTGTCACATTGTCCATCTTGTGGATGTCCCAGATGAGTGTTCCTCTCCTGGAGGAACCAAGTACAAAAAGGCCCTCAAAGAGAAGAGAGAGATCTTCTTCACAAAATCAGCATTGAAGAGACTGAAAGGAAGGGGCACCCTGATGTGTGGCCTCTTGAGAAAAACAAAAGAGATAAACTTCCATGGGCAGGGTCTGCAGATGAAACATTTGTATGAAACCAAGGTCTGTAAGATCTTAATGATCTATGATGGTAGTCTCCTATGGACTGTTGGACTCTAGACAATGACGCAACAACCTTGCAGTTCTCTTATGCACTTTGAATGTGCATTTATTATATATTCCCAACATCTACAATGATAAATAATTGGCCCAATTATTGACCCAATTGTTTACATCTACAATCCTATTTGTTAATTCTACCTTTCTCCTTCACCTTTTGCTATCCACAATACTTTGCATGTATTTGCTCTACATCCTGACAGCGTGTATTATTTCAAAATAGCGCACACAAGGCCATATCTCATTTAGGGAGGGTGTCAGGTCTGTTTTCTTAGTTTACCCAGGTGTAAAATCACCTGGGCTACATGGTGGCATATTCAGTTTTTTTGTCTGGATGTTCATGAGATAAAGGCCTCTGTGTGTTAAATCAAAATAGTGCACACATCATATGCATTGTTTTTATGAACTGTGACATATACCATTGGAATCAGCACAGTTGGCTGAGTCAGAAACAGGTCACAATTGTCAGGATGTAGAGCAATACATGCTGAGCTCTGTGGATTACAAAGAGCAAAGGGAAAAGGTAGAATTAACAAATAGATTGTAGATGTAAATAATCAGGACAATAATTGGGCCAATTATTTATCATTGTAGATGTTGGGAATATATAATAAACGTGCATTTGAAGTGCATCTGAGAACCAAAAGGTTGTTGTGTCTTCATCTAAGAGAGAGTCTAGTAGTCCACAGGGGCTGACAAGATCAATACAATCTTACAACAATGTCCAATGCTGGTGGATAAATTGGCAAAATATGCTCTTATTGTCAGTGTATATGCTTTTCCCTAGATTCTATGTTAGATTTTTGTTGCTTTCTGCTTTATCCTTACACTGGTGTCATCTTTCATCTGTCTTTGTACTGAAGGTCTATGTGAAGTATATTCATCAACAAAGTGCCACGATACACAATGAAATGAAAGTGCAGAGAGTTAGTCAATAATATAGCAATAGTATAGAAGCACAATCTCATCTTCAATGTTTATTATAGTTTCATACATGTATCAGTCTTCCAAACTGTGCTGTATCCATATCAATGAATTCTTCATCTTCACCCATTCTAATTCCTACCACCCTCATAATCACCACATCAGTGACATCAGACTCACCTGTCTCTTTGTCTTGGTCCCAGTGATAGATCTGCATTGAGATCAGAGGTCATCTCCCACTCATTATCATCAACAGCATCGTCACCTCTCCCCTTTATCTTGGCCCCAGTGATGTGGCGTTCGAGTCTTGTTGAGTGATTGTCAATCTGCATCGAGATCAGAGGTGATCTCCATCTCCATAATCAGGGGTATCACATCAACCTCGGACTCACCTCTCCCCTTCGTCTCGATTATGCTGTCCAGGCAGTCGAGTCCTGTTCGCTGATTGTTGATCTGTATCGAGATCAGAGGTCAACTCCAATTCCATCGACTTGAAGATCTCACCTTCAGCT
>MDYQ01000213.1:0-46665 GCA_003024175.1 Planoprotostelium fungivorum | reverse complement strand
TGTTCGTCTCACCCTTTCTCTTGATCTTCTCCTCTCTTGTCGCTGTTGACGTCTGATCATTAAAAATGGGCCCCGAATACTTCGAACTCATCATCGCCGCCGTACCCACGGCCGTCAACACGCAGATCTCTGTCTCCGTCAGAATTTTCTGCGAATCTTCCGACTACAACGAGCCACACCCTTGTCACAGTCCATGGTGAACATCTCGTGGTAACCGATAACGGTGTCACAACCAAAGAATCTGGCGTGTGTTCTGATTTCCTCTCGAATCTCTTGCCACCATTCGTTCCTCAATTTCTTTCCTCCCTTGGCCGAAGAGCTCTTGGCGTGGGACAGATATTTGACCGATCTACAACGAGTCAGCGTCGACGTCGACTGTGGATGGCGAGTTGTAGAATGATATGTGGCGCGTTGTAGAACGACGTACCTGGCGATGACGATACCACCGAATCTCTCCACGTCCTCAATCTCAAAATTGTTGAGGGTCAACAGCTTGACCGGAAAATTGGAAGAATTCATCATGTTGTCCTTGATCTCTGGCGTCGACAAGATCGTCGACATATTTTCGAGACTGCCCGAATGAGGAATATTTAGACTTGCAATCTTTTTTGGGACGAGAGGCGATGCATCTTCCGTGTTGATACCACCTTCTCGAATGTCCTGAAGACGATGAGTGGCGTTGTAGATGGACGTTACGAGAGGACGTCTACCTTGGTCGTACAGCATGTACCGTAGCCCCTGGCAACGATTCCGTTCTCTCCTTCTAAATCAAAGTATTGGTTGTAGCCTAAGACAGTGTTGCCTCCCATTTCGATGGCCTTCTTTCCAATGTGTCTCCTCAACTTCCTGTCGACGTTGAATCTTCTCTGAAATTTCCCTTCTCCATGAAGTTCGAGAGAAATTTCGAGTGGCTGCGATGGCTCACCCTGATAAGTTGTACAGTAACAATTGTCTCTCCTCGTTCGATATTCTAGAAGCTCTGAAATTATCCATCCAGTGATATTCTGGATCACTCTTCACGACGATGTATGCTACCAGACCTTGGCTCTCTACGATCTCGTGAAACAGCTCCGGCTTCGAACCTCACTCGTGTCATTTTTTTTCGAATGAGCTCGGTGTTGAACGGTGTAACTCACTCGCTATGAATTGTACGCCCGTGGAGGCCTCTCTGAACTCGTTGACGTCGCCGAATAATTCCACTTTGACCACGATGTTCAGATCACCTCGGATACCTGATGGTGTTCATCAGACGTGATGGATCACATGGTCGTGACGGTGTGCGACACGCGGAGGTGATGGAGAGGGAAAGATGGTCGATGGTTATGACATACCGCGTAAGGTGTCGAAGATGGGAAACCAACCGGCAATCTGTCCACCGCTCTTGTTGAGAAGACAATTGAGATCCACGTGAATCGTTCCAATCACGTCGTCGGCCGATACTACGTCGTGATCATATACTCTTCATTCCATCAGACTCATCCTCTATAACAACCATTCTCACTTCAATTTGATGGGATGATCTTGCAGTTGAGAATCTTGTGGTACTTCGAATCGAAAATCTTCATTCCATATCGGGTTCAATGTCTTTCTCCTGATCTCTGTCTTCTTGACAGAGTCCAAGAATCTCAACTCAACGTAAGCGTCCGTCAGATCAGAGCTGCGATCCATCACGGGTAGATTCCTGGCCTCTATGACGCGGACCTTCACCGTACAAGGCATTTCGTCTATTCAACGTCTACGACGTGATATTATGAGTTGATGTGGTGTGAAGTTTGGAGATTGGGTTTCGTTGATGATGTTGGAGTGTAGAAGAAGAAAATTGCGAGGCGGGAAACATCATTCCGCTCTTCAAATCGTTACAAACAGATGGACATCATCCAGCAGGTGCCTGAGCAGTTGAAAGTGTCCAGGGAGCTGGCGCTGCTCGGTAAATATGACAACGCTCTCATCCATTTCGATGGAGTCATTTCGTCCATCCAACAGTGAGACTCCAATAGATCGACCGTTATCATCGTCTCTGAAGCATTTAGATATCTCAGAACTATTAGAGATCAGAATGAGAGGAGCCGATGGGAGAAAGCCAAAGAGACCATACAAACTGAGATTAAACTCGTGAAAGAGCTTTCCATTGAACAAACAGCTCTCAAAGTGGGTCATACATTCGACATCTCTTCACGTGACCCATATCGAGCCCGACATAATCATCATATCATCGCAGGATCGCCCCGGAACATACGCACCCGACATCTCTCGACCATCTTCGCGCCTGTCGAACAAACAATGGAACGCCGTCGATCCAGATGTATGGGCTCCACCGTCATCATTAGACAACAACGCCCCAGCTCCCGCTCCCATAAAAAAGAAGCTCATCAAACCGACTCGAGCTAGTCCAGTCAACCTCCCCTCTTGGGCTAAAAATAGAGCTGCCGCCGTTGCCGCCAATCCACCACCGGAGAAGGTGATGAAATTTCCTCCGTATTTCCCCTCAGCCTCGATCAGGTCGCTGCACCTTCGAAAGTCAGCACCGCCGTGGAGAAGAAGAAAGTATCAACGAAACCACCCATACCCAAGCAGGCTGTCGCGGCTCCGGAGCCCGTGAAGAAGGCTGTTCCCGCCAAAAAACCCGTCCCTGTGGGCAGGGTAGACACGACGTCTACTGGAGCAACGAAAGCAGAAGAGAACAAGGAAGAACCGACAGAAGAAAATCCAGGCACGCCCACCGAAGAAGACAAGCCAGTCGAGCCTCCAAAGTGAGTCGTGCATCGAATCTTCCCAGAATTTTCTCCGTCGACAATTCACTCGACGACATCCAACGAGACGTCTGATTCACGTGATCACAGGTTCGAGGGAGGAGACAAGGACCTGCGGGAGATGATCGAGAAAGACATGCTCGATCGAAATCCCACCGTATCATGGAACGACATCGCAGGTCTACCAGAAGCCAAGAGGCTGTTGGAAGAGGCTATCGTCCTACCCCTCTGGATGCCGGAATATTTCAGAGGGCTGCGGAGACCGTGGAAGGGTATCCTCATGTTCGGTCCACCCGGAACCGGTAAAACCATGCTGGCGAAAGCGGTGGCGGCGGTGAGTGGATGGCGGGTTGTAGATGACTGAGGGGGGTAGAAATGTGGGACGACTTTTTTCAATGTGTCGTCGGCGACGCTGGCGAGTAAGTACAGGGGAGAATCGGAGAAGTTGGTTAAGGTGAGATCCACTTCGATGAATTGGAATTTCTTGTGGCGATGAGTGTCACGTCGTGATCATGATGATCATTCACTGTGTCGACAAGATGACCCTCATCATCTCATCATCATCTCATCACAATCAAGATCTGATCCATCTAGTTATTATTCGAAATGGCCAGATTCTACGCTCCCTCCACCGTTTTCATCGACGAGATCGACTCCATCGCCTCCTCCAGGTGAAATCCCATCCATCTACAACGCTCTTCTCCTCACACCCTCCAGAGAGGACTCTGGCGAGCACGAGGCCAGTCGAAGGGTGAAGACGGAGCTGTTGATTCAGATGGATGGTGTGGGATCTGCCTTGGAGGGAGATGAATCGAAGATGGTGATGGTCCTCGGTGCAACAAACTTTCCGTGGAAGATCGACCAAGCGCTCATTCGAAGGCTCGAGAAGAGAATCTGTGAGTCAAATTTCGATTGTGATGGATATCGTGATGTCTGTACGTGGATAACGGATGAGAAGAACGACGTCACACATCGAGATCTGATATCACCTATAACCAATATGAGAATCAGATTTTCATCATGATCGAGTTGATAGAAGAAACACATTGTCATCATCAACTCTGATGATCACATCCATGATGACACATCAACCCACCGACTTCACACATTCATCTCGATATCATCACGTTCACGATCACCAAACGAAGAGACTGTCAGCTGATCGAAACACAGACATACCACTGCCCGACCAAGAAGCGAGAGTTCAACTGCTGAAGATCAACATGAGACAATTGTCGATCGACCCTGAATTGGATTTAGAGGAATTGGCCAAGCGTCTCGATGGTTACAGTGGAAGTGACATCACGAACGTGAGACACGTCAGAGTCGTGCAATGATGATGATGATGATCAGGTCTGCCGTGATGCTTCGTTTGTGAACATGAGGAAGAAGCTGACGGGACTTGGTTTAGATGAGATCAAGAAATTGGACAAAGGTATTTTTCATCTATTTTGTAGTCCACATCATCAGGTCATCAACATTATCATCGAGCGAGAGGATGATCATCATCGACATCATCCATGGCGCTCATCCAATCATCATCATCCATCTCATCCAACACCGTCTGATGTCGTCATCAGCCGAGATCGACACACCTCTCACAAAGGGAGACTTTGACCAGTCGATATCGAGAACAAATCCTTCCGTTCCACAAGATGCAGTGAAGAAACACGAAGAGTGGCGAGACAAATTTGGTGCCAGCTGATCATCATCTCATGTAAAGATGCGATATTCCAGGAAAATCGTCCTTTTATTTTCGATCTACAACTCTCTACATTTCACTTTTTCGTCTGCGCTTTTCTCATGTCGAGCCAACTCGAGAGGTCGCCAGAGATGCAGACGGTCTTCTTCTCAGAGTCATCGGGGAAGAAGATGATCTTGCTCTGCGGTCGATCGGTTCCAACACCGATCTCGTAATGTTGCTGATCGATGTGCTTATTAGAGTGAGATGGAGGATGAAGATGTGAGACTCACTTTGACGTGATGATCGATGCCGAGAGATTGTAAAGACACTCCTTGACAGATCTTGTTACCCACGAGTAGTGTTCCGTCTTTGTAAAGAACTAGACTCGGTGATTCAGATCCTAATGATCGAGATCAGAATGGGAAATGAAGTTGGACATGTCCAACGATCTCTCGCTAAGTGACTCACCGACGACATTCATCCAGCAGTCTAAACCCTGAACGACCAATCGAGGTGGGCCGTAAGCATCACTTACGTACTTTCTCGATGGACACTCTCCCATCCAGAAATGTTCTCCAGGTGTCGGCCTCCTCTGTGAAATAGACATCTTCTTCTCATTGATCAAGATGGGTTGCTTCATACCCAGCCCCGCAATGATCTGCGTTCGTGTCAGTTCTCGTTTGGAGATGATTGACAGAGGTGAATACCTCTGCAACTTCTGGTTCAAGTTTGCCTTCCATGAAGATGGAATATCCAGTCTGTCTCTTGACTGTGGATGGTGATTCGAGATCAGGGTAGCCTGGTGGCCATATCTTTGGCACGTCTGGTGCATATGAATAGTCCCAGAAGAGGACTTCTGTCTATCGTATCGATCAGAACGTCTTGTATTTTCGCTTCCAATCCTCTCCACCTTTGTTGGTTCGTAATCCACAGCTTCAGGAGGGATCTGAACGTTCAAAAGCGTCTCAAACAGCTCCTCCATCTCTCTAGGAATGTCCACCGTATGAGACCCACCCTTACCATCGCGATCCTGATCGTTCTTCTGCTTTGTCTTTGAGTTCTTGACTCCCATTGCGATGATGTTGCTGCCCGATCTCCCCTTGTGTGCCTCGCTTCTCGGGTAGAGGCCCGTTGTTCGCAGAAAAGTTCAGGAGGCTGACAGCTCTTGGCATTTTACAGTGTCACGACCACGGTTCTCTGCTCCCTATTCACTCTGCCTTTTGATCTTAAGAGGAGACCTCACGGGCCCAGCGATGAGAGAGTGATTGTGCGATATATAGAGCCTCTCTGTCCGACGGTTGTGTCAAGTATTCGTCAGGAGGTAACGTCAGTCACTCTTCACATTCCTCCATCACAATGCAAACATCATGTTGAAACATCACATCATCGAACTCTGGAATGACTTCTATTTATATTCTCAAGCATTGGCGACCTGCACTTCTCTCTGTTCCTTCATCTCGTTGTTGATGGGCTTGGTCTCGCCGCACATGCAGTCATTGCAGACACCCTCCACCACTGTCTCTCCCGCCGGCTGGTATTGGTAAGACTTTTCGGTGATGGCTCCGACGGGGCACAAGTCTACAACGTTGCCAGAGATGGGCGAGTCGACGAGCTGCTGGATGTAAGATCCGATCTCGGTGGCGTTTCCTCTTCCAGTGGTACCGAGGACGGGCACCTTGGCGATCTGACGACGAATCAGGTCATTCGAATGGAGATCGGATGGAAATGCACCTCTGTGGCGAAACGAACGCAACGCGTGCAGTGGATGCAACGGGTCATGATGGTCTTGATTACGGGTCCAAAGTCCTTGTCTTCGACGGCTCTCTTGTACTCGTAGAATCTTCCTCTCTGGCTTCCAAAGAGCTGAGCTTGATCTTGGAGATCGCAGCAACCTACCGAAAGATGAGACGAAAATGAAGTGATGATGGATCGGAGGTGATGTGATTGGAATGTAATTACCTCCTTGGTCACAAATGGGACAGTCGAGAGGGTGGTTGGCCAAAAGGAATTCCATGACTCCTATCGACGTTTGAGTCAACGACACAAGCATCATATCGTACCTTCTCTGGCCTTCTTCACCATCACCGTGTTGGTGTAGACCTTCATACCGGGCACAACGGGCATGGCACAAGAAGCCTGAGGCTTTGGGCTCTTGGCCACCTCCACGAGACACATTCTGCAGTTACCCGCGATGGACAACTCTTCGTGGTAACAGAATCGAGGGATCTCAATACCAATACTCTCACAGGCCTGGAGAATGGTCGAACCTTGAACGGCTCTGACCTTTCGGTTGTTGATTTCCAGCTCGACCATAGGTCGAGGGGGTGCCTTCTGTGCCTGAGTGGCGGCCGTCGAATTGAAACGAGCGGACAGACGTCCGGTCGATGTGAATGGCTTCGTGATAGACGGGAGACCTCTATGCATGGTGATGTGTGACCGATGGATGAGATGAACTGCTTTTGTCCCGTTGTTTGTGATGAAATTTTGAATTTATTATATTTATCAAAGAAAAAGGTCGGATATACATTTTGAGAAGACCTGGTGATTGGAAGGGAGGCACCATGGCGAAAGATATCGAAACGAAGAAGAGGTGACAGATGAATATTCTGTTTCGTGATGTGATGTGATTGAGATCATGTGATTGACACCGATCGACAGCAGTGAATCGACACAGAACACAGATAAGAAGAGGAAGATAGACAGGTGAGTTCTCATCTGATTTCACCCATTTCGATTGCATCACCCATCACTGTATCACCCATCACTGTATCACATCATGGCCTAACACCTACATCAGTTATGAGGACGAAGATCTGCCCAGAGGTGTCGATAAGAAGAAGAAATCGACGACAAAACCCGTGAAAAAGCCCCTCTTAGAAGTCGAAGACTTGTTCGGTTCCAAGGAAACAGCAAAGGAAGACAAAGCTCCCGCCAAGAAGGCCAAGAAGGCTCCAAAAGAGAAAGAAGTCGAGAAGAAACCAAAGAAAACCGAGAAAGGTGATGATCGATCATTGTCTCATCCGTGTACTCTATCATCTCGATGACACCATCTGACTCGATCACCAGCACGAAAGGATCTGTCTGACGATGAAGCTGCTGATCCAGAGGAGAAGGAGGTCAATGCATTCTTCCGAATGAGCACCAAGCCACCCACCTCTGCAGTAGAGATCACCCACAGAAAGTTGTCCCCCGGCACTCTCGTCTTAGGAACCGTCGCACAGATCAACCATGCCGATCTGTCCATCACCCTGCCCGGACATCTGAAGGGTGAGCGGATCACATCATCCACCATCGCAACCCATCGTCTTCCTGACACATCCTCTCATCTCACACGAACGACCGTCGACCATGCATCATCTCATCATCTCCATCATCCATCACGACTCATCCTCCACAGGTTACCTTCATATCACAGAGATATCGACACCCCTCTCCAACATCATCGCCGCCGCCGCGACCGGCCAGGATGTACAAGTGCCCAAGCTGACCGATCTCTATCGCCTCGGCATGTACGTCCACGTCATCGTGACAAAGATCGACACAGCGAGCGAACAATTTCGCATCGAGCTATCGGCCAAGCCCGAACTCGTGAACGCTAGACTGCAGGCCAGTCACCTCACCGCAGGGAGAATCATCGTGGCCGCCGTGGACAGCATCGAAGAGAAGGGCTACGGACTACAACTGGGCGTCGACGGTGTCGACACTTTCATCTTGAAAGATCAAGTTGAAAAGGAGGAATATTCTACGAACAAGTGGGGCAACGAAGGGAGGAGACCACAGAAGGGAGAGTTGCTGCCCGTAATCATCACAGAGAAGAAGGGAAGAGTCGTCAAAGTCAGTTTGAAATGGGACAAGATTCAACAACACACGACAAAAGAGGAAGATGTCTTAACGATGGACACTCTCTACCCCGGTATGTTGGTACGAGCCAAGGTGAATTTTTCCGAGAAATTTTTGGCGGAAAACTGACGTGAACAGGTCAACGAAGTTCTGGACAACGGTTTGTTCTTGAATTTTCTTGGATATTTCGTGGGTACAGTGCACAGGGATGTCATGCTGGAGGGGAGTGCACAGAAGTCAGAGAAGGTGAAGGCGAGAATTTTGTCCATCAACTACGAGACGAAACAAATCACCCTGGGAACGAAGAAGCACCTCACCTCTTTCGTCACTTGGTCACCCGAAAACGTGAGTCCACATTTCCCGCCAATTTTTTTGCGATCTTCCCGCCAAAATGTTTATCATTTTCCCGCCAAAAATTTTCTCACACGCCGACAGATGAAAGTGGGAGACCGAGTGAAGGGTAGAGTCTTGGTCATCCACAAATCTTACGCACTGTTGCGTATCGATGGGTCCAAACCACCCCAGACTGCCTTCCTCGGCGGAACTTACGAGGACACGTACAAGCCGGGACAAGACGTTCCATTGAGAGTCATCCATTTCGAATACACGAGCGGATTCCTCGGAGTTTCCGACAAGAAGGAAGTCTTAGAACAACCCCTCATGACTGCCGATGACCTCAAACCCGGTCAACGCATCACGGCCAAGGTGACACACCTTCACATCTCCTTCCCCTCCATACGTACACACCTTCTCACTCTCTACAACAGATCAAATCGATCAACCCAAAGGGAATTGAAGTCAACATCACGGCGAAGATTTCGGGTTTCATACCCAACTACCACATCTCCGACGCACAGCTGTCTGCCGACGTCATCTCGAAGAAGTTTCACGTCGGTCAGTCCATCGCCGTGCGAGTTCTGTTCATCCGTGGCATGACCAACATCCACTTGACGCACAGAGAATCCCTCGTGAAGACGATTCTGCCCACCATCGGGACAGAGGAAGAGGTCAAGGCTGACGTCGTCACTCTGGGTTGGATACAGAAGGTGTGGGAGATTTCAGCGAGATTTCGCGGAATTTTGTGAGGATGACACGGGTAGGTTTCACCCCAAAAGTGTTACATTGGAATGTGGGGAGAGCTTCACGGTGTAGTCAATCGAAGCGGTGGAGAGAGTTTCGAAGACTTGTACACTCGAGGAAAGGTGAGAAATCTACGAGAAATATATAGGAAAATCTCTGGAAAGATGTGAGGCTAAATATAGATCAGGTTCTCAAAGTCAGAGTCCTCGGTTTCGGCCCGGAGAAAAAGTACGTACGTCTCAGCTTCGACACACAAGTTACCGGGAAATCGAAGAAATCCGAGGAAAAGGTCGAGGAAATTCCCGAGGAACAGAACGAACCGACGACGGGGCCCAGACCCATCGCCGGCCAGATCACTGAGGGACAGGCGAGAAAATTCTCAGAAATATCCCAGAACATTCTCTGACTTTTCCGCAGGTGATCGGCAAGACGATCAGGGGTAACATCGAAGGTTTCCGCGTGAAATTACCCGGAAATTTCATCGCATTCCTGGCCAAGCATCACCTGTCAGACTACAACGATCACGTGGACCCTCTCTTCCGTCTGTACACCGATAAGAACTTCCCCCAACTTGTAGTACTGAGAGCGAAAGACGAGAATTACTTAGTATCAGCCAAACCTTCCCTCGTGTGGGCCGCACAAAACAAATGGATACCAGAAAAGTGAGCGTTGTAGATCGATTCTGGTATTAATTTCGACATAAAGCCGTGATGACATGAAGGACGATACGTACTACGTAGGTTACGTCGCTGCCATCAAGCACACGAGCTCCCTCGACGTTCGATTCTTAGAAGACGTGAGAGGACACATCGCGGCGTCGAGACTTCCCGCCAAATTCAATATTCGAAATGTGGCGCTCGGCACGACGCTCTACGTCAGGATCGGTAAGAAATTAGACGACGGCGGCATCGCTCTCTCCCTCAGGCCAGAGGGCCCACACGACCATTACGGCCTGCCCGATTTATTCAGAGAAAGTTCCGAGATATTTCCGAGAAAGGTCCAGCAGGGTGACAGATTGAAAGTGAAGGTGGAGGGTAAGAGGGAGCCCGGCGTCTACAACGCGACGACGGAAGAAGGAGGCGGTGAGAATTCGAGGAAAAGAGGAAATTTCTGAGAAGATTCAGCCGTGTTATTGTCCAAGACGGAAGTGGAGGGAGAAGTAGAAGCGACCGTTGTAGATTGCCACTCTGCCGCCATCGTTCTGACAACAGACGAGAGACCCAACCTCAAGAGTGAGAATATTCTCAGAATTTTCCGAGATATTTCTCGATCCATTTCCCGGAATTTTCTGAACGAGAGGACAGAGAAGCTCGTCACGGGCCAGAAGAGGACGGTCACCGTTATCGATCTCATCACCGACCACTACCTGTTACTCTCCCGCAAGGGTGACCGTGGAATAGGTTACGCTCCCACCCGCACCACCCATTCCTTGAGAAATCCACGCGACTACTACAAGGTTGGAGACGCTGTCGACGTCGACATCATCGAAGGAGAAGGTCAACTCTTCTTCGAAGTCAGGAAGACCATCGCAATGAAAGAGAGGGACATGAGAAAACAAGAGAGTAAGGGAGAAGTGAGAGGAGAAGAAGAGGGAGAAGAGAAGGAAGAGGTAAAGGTGGACAACGAGAAGAAGAGGAAGGGAGAAGAAGAAGGAAAACCAGCGAAGAAGGCAAAGGTCGAGGAGGAAGAAGAAGAAGACGAGAGCATGTATGTCGACAAATCAGAGACTGTCGACACGAAGACGAAGACTATGACCGTACCATCCACTGAGGAAGAAGGTGGAGGAAGAGTTTTCCCGCCAAAATTGACGTTCGATCGCAGGAGAAGAAGAGGTGGCTGAGGAAGACTTGGCAGAAGAAGCCATGACCTCGAAGGAGAAGAAAATGACGGCCAGAGAGAAGAGAGCAGAGAAGAAGAAGGAGGAGGCTGCCATCGCCGAGGTAAGATCTCTCCTTTGAATGCATAGATCTCGTGGAACGATTCGATGCTGAGATGTGATAGAAAGAAGAGGCCAAGTTGGAGGGCACACCACAGACGGCGGCCGATTTCGAGAGGATGTTGCTGTCTTCACCGGACAGTGCTTATCTCTGGGTTCAATACATGGCTTTCTGCGTGAGTTTCCACATACAAACCCTCCGAAAACAACATTTGCACCGATATTCCCCCGAAAATCGTCATATATATTGATTGTTTAGGTATCTACAACGGACATCGAAAAGGCCAGAAAAGTCGCCGAACGCGCCACGAAGGTGAAATTTCAGACAATTCTCCTCTTCTCAACTCTTCCAGTCCATGTCTTCCCGCCAAAAGGAGAAGGTCGACGTGTGGGTGGCCAGAATCAATTTGGAACACCTCTACGGTGATGATGAGTCGACTCAGAAGATCATGAACGAGGCCATCCAATACAACGACCCCCTCCAGATCTACCTGCGAGTATTAGAGGCTTACGCTGCCTCTGGTGAAACGGAGGTGATCTACAGAGTTGTAGATGGAGGGATACTGAAGGATGGATCAGAAGCAGGGTAAACTGTTCGAGAAGGTGCTGAAGAAGCACAAGGAGGAAGAGGGAGTGTGGATGAAGTATCTCGAGTACCTGTTGACCAGCGAACAATCGAACAAGTGTAAAGAGGCACTGGATAGAGCTCTCCGTTGCATCCCAAAGAACAAACGTGCGTCTCATTTGCATCTGCGATGGTGCATCACATCATCGAATCACAAATCATCATGATTACTGACATCGACATCAGATGTAGAGACCATCAGTCGTTACGCCCAATTAGAGTATAAGCACGGAACCGTAGAGAGGGCCCGAACTGTCTTCGAGGGTGTTCTGTCTAATTTCCCAAAGAGATCGGATGTGTGGAATGTTTACTTGGACAAAGAGATTCAAGTCGGAGACATCCAATACACGAGGAGGCTCTTGGATAGAATCACGAGTCTCAAGTTATCATCGAAGACCATGAAGACCTTCTTTAAGAGGTTCATGGCGTTCGAGAAGGAGAACGGAGACGAAGAGAGCGTAGAGGGAGTCAGACAGAAGGCCATCAAGTACGTCGAGGCCAAATAAAGACCTCATGCTGTTCGTGTGAGAGGAAAGGAAAAATGATTTAATTGAATTTATTTGGAAATATCGAGCGCTGTTTCTTTTGACACGGCAGACAGATGAACTGGATGATTCCAAGGAGGATTCAGACACAGGACAGCGTTTCGATTTATAGACAGTTCCGCTCATAAACTCCAACCATACAAACCATGAGGTCAGCCATCATCGCCATCTTATTTGTGTCCGCCGTGTGTGCCTTCGAAATCCAACCCGAAGACCTCCGCTTCATCGTCGATGTTAGAGGAGCCAATATCACCTGTCCCGCCAACTGTGGCAACCCCGACAGCAAGTACTGCGTCTGGAATCCTCTCATCCAAGACACCTGCGCCTTGACTTTCCCTAATGAGAAGAGGAGAGCGGACATCCAGTGTCCATGTGGTTGGTCCACAGCTCCCTGTGTCTTCGATCCCAAATGTGAGAATCATATCGATCGGCGCGACATTAAAACAAACAGCCGGCCAATACGTCTGCTCGTGCAAGAAGGCCAACGCCGATGGATCGTGTGGAACGAAGAAAGAGTGTCCTTGCGGTTACTCCACCGATCCATGTGTCTTCGATGCCAAAAGTGAGAGAATCATCACAATCGATTGATGTGAAATTAAAACAAACAGCCGGCCAATACATCTGCTCGTGCAAGAAGCCCAACGCTGACGGATCATGTGAGACGAAGAAGGAGTGTCCTTGCGGATATTCAACTGATCCATGTGTCTTCGATCGCAAATGTGAGTCCAAACATACTCATCATACGCTGACCATCTTCTAGCCGGCCAATACAAATGCCCGTGCAAAAAGTGTTGAGACAATAAATCGAATGTCATCACGTCCCATCATGTTCACATCTCGAGCTCTCATATCCTCTCGATCTGATCCACACAGTGCACATATCAGAACCTCCATCCATGTCCTCCGATCATGGGACTGCCTGTCCTGTCGTGTGACCCACCAACGGAACAAAGGAAAATTTCCAGCGAAGGAAAAAAAGGAAAATAACGACACGCGGGAACATCTATTGATCAGTATTCGGAGGTCAACACCCTCCGCTGCCAGTCTGGCCACCTCGTTTGTACAATTCCGGTGCTTCACCATGGCAACTCACATCCGAAATAGGGTTGAGGACCATTGACCTTCAGGACTGGGTCGAACTGTTCTTGGAAAATTCCGGTAGATCGTTGACTCGGACTTGGACTCCAACTTGTACTCGGACTTGGACTCCTCTTATAGGACTGAGACCATCAGCTCGTGGAGGAGTGGTCCAATTTTGAACCGATGAACAAGAACTACGCTGGACAACTGATCTGCAGTACAACTCGTTTTATCGATTCAGATCAGAACATGCATCTCTGGCCGGCAGATTGCTTGAGAAGGCTCGTCGGGCGTGGTGGAAGATGGATGGACTGCTCGCCACCGAATCTCACAGCTGCGAGGGGTTCAGTTGTAGTGCGGGAGGAAATGAATTCCACCTTTTCGAAGAAGTATGCAGACGTAAATCGCCCGTCACCAAGCTTTTTACATTTTTACATTTTATTCAAACACAAGTTTCGCCCTGTCGTAGGGCAGCAACCGTTGCTGGCAACTTGTGTCCTTGCTGGTTTCCCAGCAAGGATGAAGGTATGGATATCATATTCGTTATTGCGACGGTAAAGTCGATTCAAGTTCGTCGCAAGACAACCCTTGTCGAAGTCAGAGGCGAGAAGAAAGAGCCCGTGCTTCAGAACGGTGAGCATCGTGACATCACATCTCCTAATGATCATCATGATTGTGTTCAATTTCGTTCCTTGTTCAGATTCGCATTCGCAGGTGCGAGTTTTCCTCACGGAACGAAACGCGCGAAGAAGAAAACTGACAGACGATCGAAGATGACCACATGCGCAGGAGCCTGACGGACGACAGTCCGCTCGCACAGCAGCTCGCCCTGACCTCTCTCGAACGTGATTTTGAAAAGGCCACGAGGAAGGACAACGTGGCCATATACATTCCCGAGTTGTGAAACATCCTTGACAAGCTGCAGAAAGATGCAGCTTCACCAAGGCCATTCAGGACCCAACAAAGGCCCTACAAATTCGAAGCCACCGAGGAGCGAAGAGGAGAAAGGGACAGAAGAGGAGAAGAGAGGTGAGGAGAGAATGATTTGAATGTAGCTGGAACGAGATGGTGAAATGCTTCATCATAAGGAAAAAAGAAGAGGAGAGGGAAGGAGAGGATGCACATGGGAAGCGACGTCAACCAATGGAGCACAGGGAATGACACACATTTGGCGAGAAGTAATCGATAAAAAATGATTCAATCTCGTTGCGTTATCTTTGTCATCACACCTCATCTTCATCAACTGGATCGTTAATGTCATCATGATGATGTTCAGGTGGACGAAGAACATCCATCTGAGGAGACAAGGAGAATAAACGACTACCAATTTGACACGATGGACACATCGACACGATGAACGACAAAATGGACAACCTCTACTTCCAAATCAGAACAAACACAAACATACGGCAAAAAAAATGAAGTAATATAGATGTGTTCTATGAGTTCATACATCGAAGCGGATAAGACAAAGACGGAGAGACCAGGTCCTCCAATCATCTGATCCATCACCACCATGCATCTCTCTACAGGTACAGTCGCCTGGAAGAGCTTCAACCAAGATGAAGAGGTGATCATCATCCCACCATCTACTTGCGTTGACGCTCTCTGCAGAAATCCAGACAGAGAACACTTGCGTTCCACAACCATTCTGTTCCTGCCTCCATCGGTGTGGCCACCCATCACGATTGGTCCACCTCTCGTAACATGTGAGGAGACAGTGCATCGTCACATCAAATGAGACGACGTTTCAGACTCGATGTGTGGTTCCGGTTGTTATTCGATTCACGTGGCCGAGAGACACCCTCAATTTACCCTCTATAGCTGAAATGGCCACTCCTCGCCCTCGAAACGACTCTTATTTGAAAACACTCACAACTATAGACGCCAAGAGAGGCGTCCTCGCCGCTGATGTTCAACGTCTAACAGATCAAGAGGCGAGCGGACCAGCGAAGACCGCCACTGCTGCGTGGATTTATAACACGTCCACGGAAGGAGAGTTAAACCTCTGGCTCACATTATCCGATCAGGCATTCATCGACTCTGTGAAGGCGAAGGACCCACGACAACCTGGTGAGTCTTCTATCGTGTTATATTTATAAAGATGTATCCTGAGGTCTTACCAGATCATAGATGACCTCGAACAAGCATCATACTCCCGAGCGTTTTATTATGGATGGCGATTACGATGTATATTATCGACATGGTCCACGTCAAAGAGTTCATCGGTGACACAACTCAAACGGCAGTCAACGGAGCTCTCCAAGTCGTCGCAGCCTTCGACCACTTCATCCTCGATGGCCTTATATTTGATTGGGTCCGATACGCCTTCTGGACCAAACTCCAATTTCACAGGCCCTTCACATGGATCAAAAGATTTGCCGAGGGTTTCGTCAACGGCTAATTGTAGATAAAAGAGAAGAATGAATGAGTTTCGAGAATGTTATGATGATTACGTAATGCGTAATAGTGTGTCGTTCACTTATCTATTCTCTATACGATAATGACTTGTCGATTTTGACCCTTTAAGACCGAAGCTCGGTTCTGAAAGAATCTACGTAACACTGTGAAATTCCGCGTGATGGAAGTGGACGAATATGTTCGGGTGGGGCAGACCGCCCTCATCGTGGTCTCATTGCAAGTCGATCACGCTTGTCCATGTGAGGACTTTAGCTGTGAAACGTTCATTCTCAACCAAACACAAAAGCAGAGAAGACGACTGGCAAGAACAACTCCATCAAGTACAAAGAACCTTCTAATCCTACTCCCTTTCCCAAATATACACCTCCCACTGGTCCGACTTGGGGCTCGGGGTCTATGTCTATCGCTGTGCCCTTTGCTCCTGGCACAGAGAATAATAACTATCGTGGACGCTAGTCAAATTCACAATGCACAGCATCACCTGCTGTTGATCCTACGCATCACCGTAAGCTTCCAACACCAGCCGTTGCGTCACTGCGCGTCATCAGCCGCTTCGAAGCGGTCCCGTCACCGGTTAGTGTGTGAGAGTTTTCACCAAGACTGTACAAGCGTGCTTGGGACGCACAAAAGCTTACAAATGTTTGCAGAGAATTTATAAACTGTTCATAGGAAGCAAGCATTCAGTGTGTGTTGAGTTGTAGATAAATCCGCTATAATACCCTCTTTTTACATGATGCCTTTGTAGACTACAGCTCTCGATGAAGACCTGTCACATCTAGAAGTCCGGTGCATCCGATGAAAGCAGTGGTTCTCCTCTGTTGCCTTCTATCTGTGTATTCTCTCACCGTGGATATATCAACAACACAGAATATCCAATCGGGTGAGATGCTCTCGTATAGCTATTCTTAGAAGGGGCTCATACGTTGAAGTGATCAACGGTGCAATCAGAAATACAACTTCTGGAGATATATACTTCAATTTAGATCCAGATCAGACTTTTCAGAGTGTCAGCATCCAAATCATCTCTAAACCGACAGTCAACGTGTTTTTCTCAAACGGCAACTTCATCACCAGTTCGTTCTCTTTCCAGTCCATAGGAAATGTGACATTCAGCGGTGAGAAGGTGGCATCAACAGTTCACTCACTCGATGCAGCTGTCTCATTCGCCGGATCCTCTATATCATCTCCTGCATTGAGTTTGAGTGATGCAGGATCTGTCACAGTATCCTCCTGTGTCTTCACCTCCATCACCAATTCATCTCTCTACATCTATAATGCCGCTTCCGTCTCCATCGATCAATGCACGTTCCAGCAGATTACCATAAGTTCTGGACGTGTGTGATTTTATATCCTACAACCTACTGATAATGACAGTTGCCAACGTCCATCTGAAGGGGCTCATACCCACCATCTCCATCACAGGCAACACCATCTCCAGCTGCAATACTGCTACTCCCATCTTTCACCTTGGAGCGCAGACACCCACCGCCTACATCCTGAATAATACTTTCACGGATGTCGTTCAAGACCATTTAGAGGGACAGATCGACATGCACATGATCAACAACATCAACCTCGTCATCTCTTACAATTCGTTCTCTAACGCTTGGAGTGAGTTCCAAGATCACCTCTTCTACATCAGATCTGAGATCTTCTCATTTGCAATCATCTACATCAGATCCGAGATCACCTGATTGCCAATCATCTGATCTGATCTCATCACGTCTAATCATCTCGACCATCTCGATCTCAATCATCTGATCTCATCTCACAATCCTCACACGCATCAGCCAACTACGGCGTCATCAAAGTAGCAGAGGGTCGATACGACAAGATATCCATCACGGACAACTTGTTCCTTGCCAATCTCGCCCTCTTTCAAGTCTACTTCGATTGGTACACCTTCACCAACCAGGTCACCCTCTCTCGCAACACCTTCACCCAAGCGAGGACGTTCCCTCAACCCATCGGCATCGGTCCACAAGAGAGACCCATCTATGGAGGTCTCATCTTGATCAGCGGAACGCATGATGCCATCATCATCACAGAATCCACCGCGAAGAATTGTCTCATGGGACAGAACGCCGCCTTCATCGCTCTCATGAGGTCTTACGGTGTCGCATCTGCCAAGAGCCTCACGTTAATTAACGTGACGTCCATACAAAATCAGTTGATGCCGCTGTTCATCAACACGGCTACGGCAGGTAACGTCACCGTGTTGCGATCGAAATTCCAATTTAATTCGGCCATTTCTTCCAATTCTACAACGATGCCGTCTGCGGGTGAGTTGTAGATGGCACATTTAAATGTGACGGGGACAGGATGCATGACGATCGTTCGGTCGAGTGTGGGCAGCCTCGTTGTCATGGATACTGACATATCTTTCAACAACGGCCCGATTGGAGGTATGTACATAGAGGACTTCATCGCGAGCATTCAATTGTACAACGTCACTGCCATCAACAACCAGGGTACCGGGCAGGGAGGTGAGATATCATGACGACAAGAATTGAGACGGGCAGGTATGATGTACCTGGCCGCTAGCTCTTCCGGTCCCAATTTGAACGTCTCAAATTGCGTCTTTCAATCGAATCTGGCTGTGATGTACGGCGGAGCTCTCTACATCACCTCTTTTGGTCCCAAATCGGGCATCTACAACTCTCGATTCGAATTCAATACGGTCACAAATGCAAACGGTGAAGGGGGTGCATTCTACCTGAAGAACCAGAGGTCGGGTAGCTCCACGGTGAGATGTCACACGTGATATCGTACGTAACCGTACGTACAGTACGTATTTACCATCGATGGCTGCGATTTTCAATCGAATTCCGCATCGTACGGCGCCACGCTGTCAGCCTACTCGCGGTACAAATTGACAGGTTCTTCTTTCAGTGGACATCCACCCAGCCAGGCTGTCATCGCGGACATCAACGATTACGTTTACGTATCGGGCTGTCAGTTCAATGACATCTACGTGGCAGTTGATGTATGTCATCGAGATCATGATCACCATCATCATCACCATCGTGATATTACCATGATGATGATCATCATCATCATCACCATCATGACATTGACTAAATGGACAGGGATCGCCGGGCATGATCGCCTCTCAACCACAATTCAACGCGACGTATTACTTTGCAGACAACACACTATCACCCACCTTCAATCATCAGATGCACAATTACCACGGAGGTATAGAACATCTTTATGTGATCGATGTCTCACCCTATCAGGTTCCGTCACAGTCAACACTTACACTTTTGTACGCAATTCGATGCAGAAAATTCTGACCAACACCGTGACATTCGATCGCTTGGGTGTAAATAGCCTCGTTGTAGACGACAATATGGTGCGAAGTATCGCGCCTTCGCTGGTGGACCAAGTGGTCGCTTCGGTTAGATCTCTTTCTCTGAAGGGCAATGGACTGAGGGTGCTGCCGATGTCTTCTCTTCCGTTGAATCTTGTAACTCTGGACGTCAGTCGTAATCTGGTGAGTCTCGTGTTCGTCATCATCATGATCATGATCACCATTGTGATGTCGACATCACGATGATGTGCGATCGCGATCGTCTCATGATCGATGATGGCTGACGATGCATCAGTTGACTGATATCTCTAAAACTGGCATCTCTTCGTCTACAACGCTCCAGACCTTGATTCTCAGCGATAATCTACTGGTCAACGTCACCTCTCTGTCCATGCCCTCCACCATACAGACGTTAGATGTATCTCGCAATCGATTCGCAGGAACTCTCGACGTCTTTTCGACGATGAAATCACTCCAGGTGATCGCCATCTACAACCTGTCGATACGCTGACGCTAAAAATAGAACCTGTACATCGATGGAAATAGCTTTCACGGCAGTATGACGGGTTTGATGTCGCTGAATAAGCTGAACGTATTGTCCGCATCCGACAACCTCATCAACGGTACTATACCTCCCAGCTTCTCAACTTCTTTGCCCCAAATTAGATCTGTCAATTTGAGGTGATTCATACATTCAGACGTCAACACCTTTTGAAACTATTTTTAGTAACAATGACTTGTCTGGTACTCTGTCTAACATCAGCGGAGCTGTCAATCTCGTGTCAATTGATATTTCTTCGAATTTTCTCGGTGGAAATTTCGATGCGCTGAATCGGCTGACGAACCTCAATTACGTAAATCTCAGCCACAATCAGGTGACACACGTCGTGACATCTCACCTTCGTCTCACGATATCATGATGACGTCATCACAGATGAGTGGCTCGGTGGTTGCGATACAAGGTCTGTCCTCTCTGCTGATGGTGGATCTATCTTCAAACACCTTGTACGACTCGTTGGACTTCTCTTCACTCTCTTCACTCGTCACCGTTGCATTCGATGATTGTTCTCTCTCGGGTTCTGTGCCACAGGTATCCCTCTCTCTTTCTCCCTCACTTCAAAACTTTTTCATCTCATTGTATTTCTGACCTTTTATTTCATTTTATTGTTTCTCATAGCCTGATGGCTGTTTCAGTCTCTGTTCATTTTGGGACAGTTGAAGAGTGCCAGCCTATCTGGCAATTCATTCGACAGCCTCTCCATACCACCCAAAATGAATCTATCTTCCCTCCAGACACTACAACTCGCCCGCAATCAACTCTCGAATTCCGATGACTTTTCGACTTACGCAAACATCCCCAATCTGAACGTGAGACGTCATCGTAGAGACATCTCACCGACACCCCCCGACAGGCTCTGATCATCGACAATAACAAATATCAGACGGGACTAGCTCGTTTGAACAGCCTGTCTTCCTTGCAGACTCTATCTGCATCCGACAATCGATTGACGGACGATGTTTCGACCGTTGGCATGCAATCGATAGAGGTGATATACGTTGGAGGGTTGATGGAGGCTGACAGGGATAGGTACTGAAGATGAGGAACAATCAGATGGTGGGACAGATCTCTTCCCTGGGAAATCTCAAGAATCTCGTTCAACTCGATGTCAGGTGAATTTTGGCGGGAAATGAATTTTCTCTCAAATTTCCACAGCGGGAATCGCATCGCGGGATCGATCGCAGATTCGCTGAACGGTTTGACAAGATTGATCTATCTCAATCTGTCCCACAATGCCGTACAGGGTGAGATTTTTCGTAGAGATTCGGGTGAAAATTCAACTTATGTAGGGCCCGTCACCTTCGTGTCATCGACGAAGGGGTTGATCACGTGTGACCTATCATCAAACAACTTCACGTGCCCAATCAATTGGGACGCATACTATCTGTGCTCAGTCTCCTGCGCACGAGACGACAAGACGTCTGCGTCAGGTATTCGATCGTCTACATCGTTGTAGATCGAAAAAATTCACTGAAATTCGACAGTGAGATTGAGAGTGCAGGGAAACGTTGCGTCGTTCGATCAACAGACGTTCCAGGCTTCCATATCGCAGATCGCAAATATCAGTCTCCATCGAGTCACTTTCATGAAGATCAGCAGCGGCAGTGTCATCACCGATCTGAACATCTTACCCCCTACGTCAGAAGACATCAATCAAGGTGATTCGTCTCATCCATCATCATCACATCATCACATCGATCATCACATCGATCATCACATCATCAATGAGTCCAACTCATCTGATGTGACGACAGGATCATCACCTTACGTGGTCGATTATTTGAAAACAGTGGGACCGAAAGCTTATTCCGACTACAACATCACTCTGTTGGACTCTTCAGACGTACCGAGTGATAATTCTACCTTCTTCACGACTGGCATCATCATTGCCATCGTGGCGGGTTCCGTTGGACTTCTCGTCATCATCACGATCGTCATCGCTACCATCGTCATACGAAAGAGCAATAAGAGGTGATGCACGATTCGATGGTCATGTGATCATCGTGATATTCATGATCGTCTCATCATCACATCGCGATCATGTGATCATGTGATCATGTGATCATGTGATCATGTGATCATGTTGATGATGGTGTATGAGATGGTACTGACTCAAGCAGGAAACAAACATCAAACAACGAGATGGAAATGTCCATTCACTATGAAGTCATCGATCGAAACCAGGTACCCCCTGAATCTTCGAAGAAATCTCACCGTCGACAGATTCGAGATAATTCAGTGTATCACAACGGCTCACTCCTCGAATTAGCGTCCAGCGGTACCGCCGAAATCATCCAAAAAGTTGGCGAAGGTGAGCCACTCGCCATATTCCCATTTTCACCCCATTCACATACGTACAGGTGCGTACGGTGTGGTCTGGAAGGCGAGATATCGCGGAAATTTCGTAGCCAGTGAGTCCCGACGTGACCCATTTGAACGATATACTGACCCGAACGAGTGAAACAGATTAAGACGGCAGACATGGAAGTCATCGAGGGCTTCATGAGTGAGGTGGAGCTCATGAAGAGGCTGTCACCTCACCCCAACGTAAGCAACTGTCAGACATGTCAATCTGACACTGACAGGTGGTATCGTTCATCGGATTCGTAGCCAGACCGCTCGCGCTCATCACCGGTGAATTTCGATGAAATTTCGTGGTCTGATCTATAAATAGAATTCATGGAGGGAGGCAGCTTGGAGAGCTACGTCATCAGGAACCCTACTATGTCTTACAAGAGTCGAGTGTCTATACTGAAAGGTGTCGCTGATGGTATGGCACACTTGGCATCGGAGAGAGTATTGCACAAAGACTTGGCAGCGAGAAATGTATTGGTGAGGCGAAATACATTTTATTTCATTTTAATGTTTTCAGCTGAGCGAAGATCTCGTACCGAAAGTCAGCGGTGAGTATCTACATCGTTGTAGATGGACTCAATCATCGTCCAGATTTCGGATTATCGCGTATTTTAGCCTCAGAAGCCGAAATTCATCAGAGCAAGGTGAGTCATTACGAGTCGAAATTTCATTGATTCTTTCAGACCAACATCGGGCCCATCAAATGGATGGTAAGTCGATGAAATTTCGTTTCAATTGATTTGTACAGTCACCCGAGGCATTGAGGGGACAATTCTCGGAAAAATCAGACGTGTGGGCCTGGGGAGTCTTGTGCATCGAAGTGATGACGGGGTAAGTTTAGAGGACGTCATCATAATGATCGCGAGCTGATGCTGAACAGCAACCCTCCTTTTCCTGATTTGACGGCGGCAGAGTTTGTAGTGAAAGTTGCCTCGGATAACATCCATTCCAAGTTGATTCAACAGGTGATGATGATGATGCTGTTCATGAAGATGGTGACGATTGTGTAGATACCAGAGAGAACAATGGACTCCATTTTATCTCATACGTTAGTCGAGGTCTTTCAAAACGATCCCAACTATCGCCCCACTTTCTCTTCCATTTCTTCGTGGCTGGTTAAATCCATACACAGCTCGTAGAATGAAGAGGACATAAACTTGTTTTTTAGAAGTTGTGGCTTTGACGGTCAGAGACTGTGTCTTTCATGGAACATTCTCGGCTTGACGCGAACGCGATGAACACCTCATACATCATCGATCGATAGACGTGATGTCGGCACCGTAGCGATCCATCTCCTCCTCTGGTGATTAAGTGACAGTGACTATGGCCTCCTTCCATCTTCTGTAGACACCGTAGTCTAACCTTTCGTCGAGAAGAAGGCTTGCAGTTGTGTTTCGGGCTTATTGAAAGACGCTGTTCTTCTCACTCAGTGATGTTCATGTGCAGACCTTCGGGGGCATCACTTCGGGTAATGTGTGGCATCATCACTTGAGCCCCGACGATGTGAACACCTGGTATTACGCTCTGTAGCAATCAAACGACAAGCGCCATCAATCTCACCACTCCATCGACTATGACCGTGTCATCAGCACATCGAGCTCGAAAATCATTCTGGCTGAGCATCATCGGTGCATCATGCTTCACGCTCTTCTTCTATCTGTATCAACCGAGGGCAGTCACTCTCACTTTGGGGGACTTGGCATCCATACCGCTGGAAGATCATGTCCGTACGCGTTCCAATACCACCTCCCTGCTTCTGCAGCTCTTATCACAAGTTTATGGAGGAAAGGAACCACATCGTCTGTCGTGCGACAGCGTCCAGGGTAACGCACGTTTAGAGGACAAGTATGGGTATCTCCGAAAACAGAACCTCAATATCCTCTTGGGAGGAAACACATTCAATACAGAAGCGCTTCTACCCACACAACTCTGGGCCATCGCAGAGCTCATGACGTTCCTTCACAGTAAGACCATACAATTCGGTGCCTCCATCCACGAGTCTGGCTCGACCGATAAGACAGCCACCCTCTTGAACCAAGTTCTCATACCTCTCTTCCATCACATCGGCATGGATCCATCTGAGATCTTCGTCACGACAAATCCTGTGGGGCCAGATTGGAAGAAGATACCAGACGATAGAGTCCCCATCTTGGCCGATCTGAGAAACCTTGTCATCTCACACCTCAAAAACGCAGAGGTGCATTACGATCTCTTACTCTTCTTCAACGACGTCTACTTCTGTGTGAGCGACCTCCTCGAACTGCTTCATCAACATGTGCAACAAAGAGCGGACATCACATGTGCGATGGACTATCATTCGGCGGCTCAATTTTACGATACGTGGGTAGCGAGAGACATAGGTAGTTACCTCGTTCATTCTCTTGTCTGAACTCATTCAGGTGGAAATATGCTGTGGAAGGCATACAGCTACGATCACAAACCATTTCAATTTCACGCACCGTCGCGTGATCGATACGAACAGAGGCTGCCCATTCAGATGTATTCGTGCTGGAACGGAATGCTCATCTTCGATGCAAAGCCGTTCATCGATGACGTCATCTTTCGGGATGGTAACAAGACTCGCGGGGAGTGCAGAGAATCAGAGGCCAGTCGAATTTGTAAAGGTGGTCGTATTGCATCATCTTCGACGCTAATGACAGTAGACTTTTGGAAAGTTAACCGTGGGAGAATTCAGATGCTTCCCGCCGTCGCAGTTGCTTACAACGAGGACGTGTATGAAGGGAGAAGGAAGATCAATGCACCACAGAAGACAGTGGTTGGAAATGAGACGATACAGTGGCAACAGGCGCCGGAGAACGTTCAGTGCATCGGTTATCATGACAACGTCTATGAGTGGTGGTCGACTGATTACAAGAAAGATTATCTAAAGAAATGACGAGAGATGTGTTCACGATTTGATATGTTACAAAAATGTGAAAGTTGAGAAATTCGATCTACAACGAAACGGTTATCTCCACGAGATCAGATCGTCCAAGATGGTATTCACTCTACTCGTTACTCTCTCTGTGTTCCTCTTCGTAGGCGTTCACATCTTCCTCTTTGTCAACAGACACTTCCTCAGACAACCTAAAGACCTTCTCAAGTATGGAAAATGGGCTGGTGTGTGATTGTTCTCGATTAGAGATCCAGATCATAACATGACGCCTACAGTTGTAACTGGATCCACCGATGGAATCGGTAAGGCAGTTGCACAAGAGTTGGCGAAGAAGAAAATGAACCTCGTCCTGATCAGTCGTACCTTGTCCAAACTCAACGCCCAGGCAGCCGAACTCAGTGAGTTCATTTCATCCCATGAATCTAGAATCTAATCACATCTACAGAGGAGAAGTTTGGAGTTGAGACTTCAGTCGTCGCCATCGATTTTGGAGCCGAAGGAAGGTCCAAGTTTGACGGCTACCGCTCTCTCATTCAAGATCTCGACGTCGGTCTCTTGGGTATGCAATGGAATCATAATGCAACTTGCATCTGATCGATTTCACAGTCAACAACGTTGGACAGTCTTACGATCACGCAGAGTACTTTGATCAATTGAAGGCGGGCACCTCTGAACAACTCATCCGTCTTAACATCGACGGAACCATCGCCATGACTGAATACACTCTCCCAGGCATGCTGCAGAGGTGAGATACATCCATCTCGTGGAGATTAACCTCCTCCGCAGAAATCGTGGAGCCATCGTTAACGTCAGCTCTGCCAGCAGTCTCGTCAGCGAGCCTCTCTACGCTGTCTATTCTGCCACCAAGGCCTTCGTCAACAACTACTCTGTTGCCCTCCACTACGAGTGAGCAACCTCTCATCTTCTCCATGATCGTCACACCATCATCATCCATCACCACCACCACCCATCACATCATCATCATCCTGATCGATGGTGATGCAGATACAAATCGAGAGGCATCCATGTCCAAGTCCAACTCCCAGCTTACGTCGCCACCAAACTCAGCAAGATCCGCAGCACTTCCGTTCTCGTCGCCTCGCCCGAGAGCTACGCCAAGTCCTTCATCAAGCAGATCGGCTACGAGCCCCTCGTCTTATCTTACTGGTCTCACGATGTTCAACTCTCTCTCGCCCGCCTCGTGCCTCAAGACTGGCTGGCCGCCACCCTGCTCAGCACCGGTGAGAGATGATGGAGAAGCAGCTCCACGCTGATACGTTGTGACAGGCAAGAGCATCCGTGCCAGGGCCCTGAAGAAGAAGGAGACCGCCGGTAAGCAGTGAGCGTCGTTGTAGACGATGAATAAAACACCGAGCGGTGAGATTTATTCTTTATCGGGCGAATTGTTCGGTGAGTTGGTCGAGGACTTCTTTCGCACGGTTGTTAGAGGAGAAGTGTGTCTTCATCTGTTGGAAGATGTTTGGATCTTTCGTTAATTTGGCCGCTTCCACTCCTTCTTCTAACATACTGCATCTCATTCAATTACACCATAAGAGATATCAAGTGGTAGAATGGATGTTAAGACAGATGTTAAGATAGATGTTATGATGGATGTTATGATTCTTACCCAAGGGTGGCGTAGTACATGGCTCTCTTGGCTGGACTGGCCACCTTTGGAACATATCGAACTGCTTCTTCCCTGCTCTTGAACTCCAAACATACCTATATCATCATTATTCCTCATCCCATCTTATATCATCTTATCCTTTTATCATCGTCTTCTTATCTTATCTATCATCATCTCTTATCTATCATCATCTCTTATCATCTTATCCTTTATCATCATCTCTTATCATCTTATCCTTATCTATCATCATCTCTCATCATCTTATCCTTATCTATCATCATCTCTCATCATCTTATCCTTATCTATCATCATCTCTCATCATCTTATCTTATCTATCATCTTCTCTTATCATCTTGTCTTATCTATCATCATCTCATATTCGTCTTATCATCCTTCACCTCTACGAACGGTTCATAACCAATGGGAGGCTTCTTCTCCCTCGAAAACTTATCCAGAGAATTCCAATCCGACGTAGCAGCGAGAGCTCTGATCTTAAGCCACCAGAACCTCTTATCCGGTACCTTGAAATCCTTCTGCATCTTATTCGCTTTCGCATTCTGCCCCGCCAGAATAAGCTTCGTGATGGTGTCGCTGACGCTGCCGTCGACGTATTCTCCCCCGATGGTGGCCTGATGACGTCAGATGACGTCAGATGATGTGAGATGACGTCATACCTCAAAGTCTTTCTGGAGATGGAGGAGTTTGATCTGGTCTTCTACAGCCTGTGTTGAGATGAGGGGTGATGATGTGGGTGATGGTGATCACCTTGGCCATGAAGGTGTCTTTGTTTCTCGCGAGGATTCCGAATGATTCTTCCAAGGTGTCGATTCTCTTCTTCAACTCCTGTCACGATGATCAATCACGTGATCATCATCATTACGATCATCATTACGATCATCATTACGATCATCATTACGATCATCATTACGATCATCATCATCACGATCATCATGCGGATCACCAGAGATCATCACGGTGATCATGTTCGTGTCGATGATGCAGACTCACCGGTTCTTTGTAAGCTTGAATGAGCGTCGTATTACCCGCCTCAGGTATACGATTCAATTCGATCTGAATGTCTCTCAATAGAGCCAGGTCACCCTGCTGCTTGCAGTACGACATCAACAGCTGCAGGGCCACCGGTTTCGCCTTCAATGACTGCAGAAATTCTGCCGCGCTACGACACTTTCGCTTGATGCTGAAAACAGATCAATACGAGGCTGTCTGAATCACATCGAGATCATGGATGTCGTTGATGGATGTCGTTGATGGATGTCGTTGATGGATGTAGTTGATTGATGTCACCTCAACACGACTGAATAGACGAGATCAGTGTCTCCACTATTGATGGCCTTGATCAACGCGGTGTCTTCTTGATGCATCGACACGAGAAGTGGAACTTGTTCTGCCGCACGTGGCTCGTAATCCAACAGCTGACTCATCCATCAATCAAATCAAATCAAATCAAATCAAATCAATCGAGATGTCTCACCCTGGTGGCTAAATCTGTGTTACCATTCAAGTGAGCGATCGATGCGATTTCGGCGTAAGATACACCGGGTGAATTCTTCAGTTTGTCTACGATGCTGAGAAGGACTTCATCCGGGCTGGCCGTGCTGCCCACGACCTGTGAGGGTGAATACGTAGCGTACGTACGGTCACGTGACATCCACCTTGGCACAGGCCCAGTGTACCAGAACTTTTTCTTGCTTGAGTCCGGCGTATTGAGAAATTCTCAAGGCAAGGAGGTGTTGATGCCTCTCCACCAATCGATTGATGATGTTGGGCTGAACTCGGTCAAAGTGGGTCCGATTTGGGACGATGCTCACCAGTCCCAATTGTTCGTATTGTACAAAGGTGATGGGCATGCCGACGGAATTGTCGTTGATGGCGTTGAGGATGCGAATGGTCTTGCACATGTCTGTGAATTTCGTGGAATCGAATGTGGAATCTAAGAATGTCTTTCCATATGCAGACGCCTGTCTCGTGTCATGATATCATGTGTGATGTCACGATGTTTCATCGTGATGTGATATCGTGATGTGATGTGATGTGACATGATGAGATGTGATTTGATGTGATACTGTGATGTGATGTGATGTGATATCGTGATGTGATGTAGGATGAATGGCTTACAGTGAGGAGTGGCTCCTGCAGGTAGGGAGACGTTTCATTTGCGGCAGCCCTGAGACACTCTTCCACTGCAAACTCCATGTCTCTGATGCTTCGGATCATTTCATCGGCCTTAGGGTTTTTCCTCTGTACAAAGTTGACAAACGATAAGATGTCATGGCGATGATATCAATGGAAGATTCAGTATCATAATCGATGTACGTGTAAATATCATGACATACAATAAGATGTCATACCTCGAAGAGGTAAGAGGCGTCGTAGAGCATAGCCGGAGGTGAAGTCGACCCGATGCTAAAAATAGATTCGTTCGAATCTGTCGTTCGTTACCCTCCCCTCCATCTACAACCCGCCACTCACCGGGGACTTTCTGAATAAATTCCGAGCGGTCCGGGGTAATAATTCTTATACCATCACACTCGGATGATAAGAAGAGGGGCTGCTCGTATTGAGACACATAAGGCCTGCAGAGGTGAGCATCTACAACGAGCCACCTCGAACTCACTTGGCGATGTCTCCCGAAGCGACGCGAATGACTGATGACGTCAGTGGGGAAGAATGAGAATAAAATACCTAAAATGGCTTTTAATTTGGCCCAGTAGCAAATGATCGAGTCCCCTCCACACCAAGCCATCTGTTCTGGTGGCATCTGTAGTAAAAGGTGAGAATCTTTCTTAGATTTTTCTGTGAAATTATTTCACCTTGTACTCGGTGGAAAACTCGGTCTTCTTCTTGGAAAAGTCGGAGGGGAAGATGATGAGTGAGCCTCCCTCTGTGAAACAGGCGACGTACTTACCGTTCGGTGAAGGAACGATGACGAGAAACGTACCGTACGTACCGGTCATCTGTGAAGGTTGAGTCACCATCATCCATCATGTCCATCACGATCATCACGAACGTGTCGTGCATCATCACCTGATCTTGCACATCAGCGACATCCACAGTGTATACCGTCGTGCGAGTGGCGATGATGACTTCAGCGTTGAGGCTCTGAGTGTACTGAGGGTCGATGACTGCCCAGGCGACGGGGGGTTCCGCGAGGGAGGGGTTGGGATACAATCTCGCTTTGGGAGGCTCTGGTGCCTTTCCGTTCTGAACCGTCAGATTCTATCGGGAGATCAGATGATGGATGAGATCGGATGATGGAAGAGATCAGATGATGGAAGGATACGGATAACGGATGAGATCAGATGATGGATGAAGGGTGAAAGAGTGTAATGGGATTCACTTGGAAATAGTTGATGACGAGGATGTCGTAGCTGTTGGTGATGGCAACGAGACCGGTTCCCCAGATCTTGGCCTCCATCACTCCACTGTCTCTTGCCATCTGACCGAGAGAGAACTGTAACTCTTCTTTTCCACGGAGGGAATAGACGTAGACGGTACCCGTTCTAGAGTCATATGAGATGAATGTCACAAGATATCAGGTAAGATTCCTCACGCTTCGACGATGATGAGTTTCTCGTCATCAGTCCATCCCATCCCAGCAATTTTTGTCTTGTTCCACTGAGGAATACTTAATTCAGGAATGAAAACATCACCAAGTGAAAGCCGGAGACGGCTAGAGAATCGATTCTTCACTCACGACAATGTAAGATATCCTCTTGCCTGCCTGTGTATAAATGTCTATACGTGGCCTCAGATCTGTCTCAGCTCCCGAAGCCTTGACTATCTTCCTGTCCTCCCTCGTCAAGGCCAAGAGACCTCCATAAGATGCCGCGACCAGACGAAATTTGGACGGATTGACCGCACCCCATTCCATGTTGTAAGGCTCCCGACGTTGATAGAAACATCCAGGCTGGATTTCTATCCAGTCACTCGATGGATTGAGAGACATCGGGGTGGTGATGATGAGATGTCCTGTGTGACGGATGTCTTTTGCAAAATTCGCAATCGGCATTGTAGACGGTGGAATTAACCGAAAAATCGCCACACACTCGAGCCAACGCCAACCATCAACATGAACAACCTCTGGAGTAAAACGAAGACTGCCGCTCAGCAGACCAAGCAGAAGGTGAGATGATGAACGACGACAGAGAGATTGCATCTCATTTCGAAACAGGCTATGGTCAAGCTCGGCCGCGCAGAAGAAACAGTCGACACGTCCTTCAATGCCGAGAGAGACAAGTTTAACGAATACAACACCAAGCTAAAGAAGTTGAAGGAAGATTCCCGTAAACTGGTCAAGGCCCTCCAAGGTGAAAACTATTCCTCTCTCACACGCTGTTTCAACTCGATCGTTCGAAATGGAAGAGGTCCATCTGACATTTCAATCAGCTCTGTCTGAGGCCCAGACTGCCGTCTACGAGGGATTCCTTCAGCTCTACCCCTCTGAAGGCGTGTCTTCCGCCGTCCAGAGAGGAAGAGAGGCATGCAGCACTATGGAAGTCGCCCGCGTTCAATTCGTGAGCTCATGTCTCATCATCCAATGTCCATACATCCACCATCGATTCGATCCACTCATTGACGTCCATCTCAGGAGCAGATCATGAACACCGAATTCCAGGAACCCATGATCCTATACAACCAACAGTTCGACGAGGTCAAGGTGATTTTCCCGCCATTTCCAACGTTCAAATCTCAAATTTCGATCAGAGACGTACCGACATCAGGAGCACGAGAAAGTTGGACATGGATCGTTACAAGCACGATCTGAAGGCGAGACAAGCGAAGGCAGACCCCAAAGCTTCTCTCACGGAGGACAAGCTTGCCAGGGCACAAATGAACTACGACATTTTGAACCACGAGCTTCTTCAAGACATGCCGAAGCTGTACGAGGACCGTGGAGCCTTCTTGGAGCCTCTCTTCTCCACGGTACGTCCCACGCGAATTCTACGCGAAATCTCCGTACTTCGTATCGAAATTTCCGTTCGCATCCTGACTCCCCCAGTTCAACCACGGCTTCGCAGATTTCTACGACGTCGCACACACTTCCATCTCTGCCACGAACGCCCTCTTAAGCTCCGTGCCTCGTGCTTCTGCTGTCGGTTACAAGCACATCATCACACCTAGAGAACAGTCTGCCGCTTATGCCATCAACGCAGACGGCACGCCCGCTACGATTGCCTCTTACGATTCGGCTTCGACTTACCAGCCCACACCAGCATCTACAACTGCGTACAGCCCTCCCACGGCTGCGTACGTACCCCCCGCGGAGTACAATACCCCCGTGGATACGTACGAGGCCGTGCCGGTCGTACCGTTCGCTGCCGCTGCCCCCTCGGCACCGGCCTCGGCAGAGTGGCCTAAGCCGGGACGAGTTCTCTACGACTTTTCCGGGCAAGACGAGACAGAGCTGACGGTGAAGGCGGGAGAATCGATCGAGGTGAAATTGGGATTTAGGGTTTAAAACTGACGGGGGGTAGATCTACGCGGCGGAGGGTGAATGGTGGGAGGCTCAGCACGGAAACCACAGGGGACTCGTGCCTTATAACTACGTTCAGATGCTCTAATAGATCTCATACTTTCATGAATGTGATTCAGAGATGCACGATGTGGTCTGTTGTGATGATGACATCACGTGCGATGAAGATGTGGTGATCGTGTATTGCACGTTTTATTCGTTTCTTGTCTCATTTTTCACTTGAAGAAGCTAGCTACCAATCAATAGTAGGCGGATGACAACACTTGCGAGCTGGATGTGGGATGGTTGTTGATGCGACGAGAGAGATATTCACCTGATGTCTGGTGAAGAATAGAGGTTCGTTCCTCATTGAAGGTCAACCGATCAGGAAAGATGAAGAACTATGAGAGATTGGAAAATTCAGGTGACGAATCAATTTGGGCCAGTGGATTCCAACCGAGTCCTCCATTTCCTCTTCAACAGCCACACTAGGACCTCACGTCTTCTTTAAAATATATATTCGTCTTCGAATGGACGTCAGCAAGTACACAGATGGAGACGCTGCTCTCGAGTCGCCCACTTGGACGTCCACCGTCCATCGTTCACCTTCAAGATCGGATGATCATCGTTCACCAGCTACGAGTTCTACACCCACTTTCCAAGCCCACTCAGATGCCGACCTCTTCCGTTTAGAATGCTCAACCCCGATGGGCAAGAGATACAACATCTGGGTCACCCCAACCAATACTATTGCTCATGTCAAGCTGATCATACGAGGGATGACTGGAATGCCCACCTTCAACAGTGCGCTTCGAGTGGTGATGAAAGGTCGACTATTATCAGACGATGCGACGATGGAGGAGTGCCGCGCAAGTGAAGGAGACATGATCCATTTGTACTATAAACTCGCTGGGTGCTGATGTGAAGAATAAAGATACATAGCAGCTGAGATTTGGTGAAGCTCAGTGCACCAACACATCAAAACACGAACAGCGCATACACTCTCCTCAGCCTCCCGGCCAATTCGTACCAATGACATGGTCTGACCAATTCTGGAGATTCTTTCGGAGAGAAGTGACGAGACGATGCAGGACAAGGTCCATGGAGGTGCTGGAGCGCGATGAAGCCTCCGGAGCTGTATGAATGAGATGAAGAGATGCTTCGGAATTTGGATCGATTCTACGGTTTATAGTATTGCGCACGGTGATGCACGCGTGGTATCGTTGACATTAGACGATGGAGCAGGGGCAGTTGGCAGGGATTTCTACTTCCATCCTTCCCATTCCGTTGCAAGTGAGACACATACCACTCCCGTTGCAGTTTCTACACGGCCCCTGCACAATCACACAGCTCCATCTATGTTCCATGTTCTCATGGACTCACGCTGTTGAAGTTGCCTTGTCCCTTGCACGATTTACACTTTCCATCACCCTTGGCCCAGTTTGGCACGGGGTTGCATTGTTCGCATGGGAACTTGTGCAGCCTCTTTCCCTCTCTGGGTGTCTTAATGGTACCTTCTGCGACGGGTGGCATGATGCTGCTGGCTGCTTTCTATTTGTGTGGATAATGAGGAAGAGAAGAAGGCACCTTGAACCTCCTCGATGACAGCCCCTCCTCCATTCAAGTTGAAAATTGAAATTGGAGATGAGAGAATAAACAGAAGGAAAGAGAAAGAGGCTGGCTGTATCTGGGACATCTGCTCATGTCCCTCATCCTTGACTCCATACCTTCCTCGTGCTGCCCTTCTTCTTCCTCTCGCGATACATACCATTTCAAATTCGATAGAAATCTAAGTCCGTATTATCTCTGTATGAATTCTGTGTTTTATTTCTTCGTCTCAGGGTCAAAGGCAAAGTCCTCCAGCTCCTTCCCAGCGTTGGGTGATCCCAAATCAACATTCTTCATCCCTTCTTCCTCGTCACTGTGTCGATCATCGAGGTTGCCGATGATGTACTCTTCATCATCAAAGAGAGCTGTCTAAAGTCAGTCCCTCTCGTCCTCTATATCCTCCTCACCCGGTGCCGAACCTCCGGGTCGGTCGTAACCCTCGCTGCTTCCTCCCCACGAGAAAGTTCCGCGGCCGATGACCGGAAGTCTCTCGCGAATCTTCTCGTTGTTGAGAGCGACAAAGGCACAGCCGATGATGAGAAGGACAATGGGTATCATGATGCCGACGGCGACCCATCCAGCCTTGTTGGAAGAGCCTTTAGAGGATCCTCCCTCGCTCGTGTCGCTGTTCGAGTCCTCTTGGGAGGTGCCCGGGCAGTCCTTCTCCTTCGGATGTTTGTCCACGCCGCCGCGGCAGCCGTTACCGGCTTCGAGACGGTAGCTGTGGGGGGTGAGTGGCAGGTTGTAGATGGAGGCTCACCCCTGGGTAACGTTGTATTTTCTACCGGGCTTGCACCACAGGGGGGGATCGAATAGCTTGACTGTGTCATCACGATCACACAGGAGCTGGTGGTTGGCACTATCCCATCTCGGTTTGTAACCGAAATCGCTGGTAGATGTCAGTAAAATTTCGCGGGAATTTCAAACTCACCACTCGAAGTCGTCTTCGGTACAGAGACAAGATTGCACGCTCTTCACCTTGTTCTGATCGAAACTGTCCGGGCTGTAGCAATTCGAAGAGTCTTTTCTTCTCCTGTAGGTCACTTGTTCACCCATGAGACAGTGGAGACCGTTGGTAGGTACAACTTGATCGTGCCACGGTACGTAATCTTCGTAGTCACTGCCGAGGTTGCAAACCTGTCCGATGTGAATCTCCGCAGAAATTCGAAATAAAACAATCTAAAAATGATTTTAATCTCACCCCGTCATAAGTCGATTTGAAATCGATGTGGGCAGCGACGAATCCAGTTTGGTCCATGATGAGGAAGCTCGTTCCATTCAATTGGTCCTCTGAGATGATGTTCCACACCCAGACATCGCTTCTGTCCGTGAACGAGTACTCCTTCACCGTCTTTCCGTAATCCTTTGTATAGCTTTTTTCAAGTCAGATCCATCTACAACGAGCCGCGCGTCTCACTAGATCTTTTTCGTCGGTTGGTTGATGGGAGCCCACACGATGATGCCACCGTGGTCTCCTATCTCGTAGATAGAAGGTCCCTTGTTTAGAGCCTTGAACGAGACACCTCCATCAGATGACATGACCGTGTAGATGTCGTTGGGGTTGCTGGACAGATATTCTCCCACATTGCCGTTACCCACTACAATACCGATGGCGGTATCTGCAGAGTAGAAGGGACCGAATAATTTGTCTTCGCCCGCTACGATCGACCTCCAGCCGTGCAGGTTCAGGTAGCAAGCACCCTGATGAGGATGAGCTTCATGACGATCATGACAAACTCACGGTGGGTGGACATTCGACACCGGCGGGCTTGGCCAATGGATCCCACCACGCTCCGTTGTTGAACGATACGTACGTACGTATCTTCTCGGCAGCGGAAGCCCCTTCGTTTGGATTTTCGAGGGAATTTGCAAATAAAATTCCTTTGGCGCCCCTCACTCTCATAAAGTCAAAGTTGTCGTAGGTGTGCACCATGTATCCCAGGGAAAAGACGTACTGTACGCCCATGGGCTCGGATACGTACAAGTGTCCCCATCTGGAGTCGTAATCTTGATGGTTGATGCCCATGAATACGGCACCCGTAGAATCATCCAATATCGAGTAGAGCTGGTGGAGTCAGCGAAATTTCGATGAGATTTCGATGAGATGTGCTCACATTCTTCTCTTCTAAATCTTCGCCCCAAGGAAATTCAGCTCGGAAGTATTGTTTCACTTCTTTTCCGACGTCAGGGGTCACGCGCAAGTAAAAGTCGTTGAACTGATCGTTGTGCTGATGACATGATCAGATGTGGACATGATGCATCGTCCATCATCTCACCGATAGAGTGAAGATCTGATTCTGCATGTAGACGGCGGTGAACGTGTTCTTCTGTTGCAGCCTGTAATTTTGGCCATCTGATGTGGACTTCATGTTGAAGATGTTGTTCTCCCATACCATTCCATAGACAGTGGATTTGTCAACTTGATCGACACCCGCATCACCCCAATTGGAGCCGACAGCCGATGAGTACCACTGATGACGTGAGAATTTTGGCGGGAAACATCTCCCACCTTGTTGTACGTCTTTCCGTAGTCAGTGGTGACGTAAGATACGTGCGTGGGATTGTGGAGGCCGAGAAAGTAACCTGGCTCGGTCTGATGCCAGTCGAGCTCGCTGAAACGAACAGGGGCAGAGTCTATGGTCCATGTGGCACCTCCATCCTTCGACCACCAGTTGCTGTTGAGATTACCGTGGATTAAAATGGTCTACGATAACGATCAGATGGGTTGAAGATGTGTGGAGGGGAGGGTGTTACCTTTGCCGATGAAGGAGAGATGTGAATGTCTGCGGCTTTTGTGGATGAGCCGGACGATGTTGGAAGGACCTGCTCTGACCAGGTGTTACCTCCGTCTGTTGACTTGAATAGTTTTCCGTTTGACAGAACTGCGAGGACCAGCTGTGTGGGCGTTGAATATAATGGAGATGATCTAGAATGACGACATACCTTGTGGTTCACGTATTGAAGGTCAAAGATAGAGGACTCGAACGTCTTCTGCATCACGATATGAGTCATACCATCTTCAACGATTCAACTCACAGTATGAGATTCAGGCAGGCTCTCAGCTGCAGCTATCGCTACAGCAGCGATGAAGAAGAGATATAGCCCCTTCATCTTCATCGTATGCGTGTGACGTTGTCAGTTGCTTTGTTTGTGAGAGCGTCTACGATATCTGTTCCTGTCGACATTTCTTCAAGACAACACGTGCTTTCGGTCGGGTTCTTTGTCTTTCACAGAAGTATCTGATGAGCTGCTGAATGTTACGATAAAGATAAAAGGAATATTTCGGGTGCTAGAGATGACCTGCTTCTTATTGAATGTGTTGATGTTGTTTGGCAACCATTTGTTGCTCGGCGATGTGAATACCGATACGACTAGAACCGCCCTATCATTGTATCGACTGTTGTCTCTCTTACATCGCTACTTTCGTCAATGGTTCGATCACATATCAATCATCACCTCTTTCTTTTCTCTTCATTTCTCTGTTCATAATCGTCACCTACGTTCCAAACTGCATCACCATCAACCTCTCCCTTCCCCGACATCCCCTCGTCTTTCCATTCCGGAACAACTCGTCTTGAATGTCGACTCGTCGCCCACAACGCATCTGATGCAAACTTGAATGTCTACATTATAAAAGGAAGAACTTCCGACGAAAGAACAAACCATCCCTTCTCTGAAAACAACATCGCGTCATAGGAATGTAGACATAGTCCCGCAACGCATTCACCGTTGTTCTGGCCTGTCTACGTTCTCACATCGACAAAGTAGACACAAACTTCCACCCTCGAAGAATCATTTTCAGCGAGAGCAACACACGAGAAGAAGCAACAGACAAATGACCATGATTGAGGAGTCCGTACCCACCACCACCATGCCCCACAAGGAGTGCAAAAAGGACAAGAAGAAGAAGGAGCACAAGGAGTGCAAGGACAAGACCGAGAAGAGACAGAGGAAGTCACTGAAGAAGGACATGAAGGTGACGAGAGAACATGATGTCCCTCTTCAATCCACCGACACGTCGCAGAGACAACACAAGGCGACCAAGTGCGGTAACAAGGAGGAGAAGAGAGAGAGGAAGTTGCAGAAGAAGGCCTGGAAGAAGGAGAGGAAGGAGTGCAGCAAGGTGTACTACGCCAAGAACACCATCGACCTGGCCAACTTACGTGACGTCACCAGCGCCAACCCACACAAGGTAAAGAACGTCACGATGCACCGTGATGTTGACTTCCATCCCAGATCATCATCGACGGTAGCAGTCTGTTGAGTGGAGACGACTACCTCAGCTCCCTCTTGGCTCAGAGACGAATGGGAGAAGCAGAGGCTCAGCTCAACAACATCAGCAGGCAGTTTGCACAGAACCACAACCTGGCTCACGTCAGGATCCTCTACGATACGACTCCTGTGGTGGAGGAGAATGAACGCTTCTCCGTCGCCAGCGCAAGACCGGCTTTTGGATCGTCCGTCGATGCCATTGTCCATCAAGTTCGCACCGAGGCAGATCTCTCCAGACTCGTCTTCGTGTCCAACGACAAGCAGCTGTCGCATGCATTGGCCATCTTGGGAGTTCAGGTACGATGATGAGGATTGTCTATATAGAGGCTGATGAATCGATAGACGGTCAGATCTAAGGCTTGGTTCTCCGCTGTGAACAAGACTGCCTTCGGTGTCGACGCAGTCAACAGATTGGCTTCTCAGATGGGTGCATCTTTGAACATTCCCACTGCGACAGAGACTACTTCAGTGGTACCCACCCACGCCACTAACACGGACATCACCATCACGTCTGCATAATGACGTTAAACACTCAAGACGAAATAAACAAAATGAAAGACGAACTTCACTGTGTTTGGAGACTTCCGATGTTGCCCCTCCGTGGCGTTGATGAATGGGCATGCGTGATAATGTCACAACACAACCAGACCACGTCTGCACATCACATCACAAGCGGATTGTAAATCGAGATGGTGGTCAGCGATAATCGAAAAGAGGAAGTCAATTTCCGTCGTCTGTTAGAGAGGACAGAGCGACTCAGAGACGCAGAATCATCGCGATTCTCTGATGATTTTGTTAAGGTAAGCAGATGGCTGAGAAGAAGACGATCTCATGGCATTCATACAGTATTTGGATGCTTTACATTCTAAATTACAGAAACTACACGATAATGGTGCACAAATGTCCGCTCACTCTGATTATCAGAAACGACTAACAGCGCTAGACCAATGGAGAGACAGAGGTTTGAGTCTGTGAGAAGAACATGTTCTCATCCTCTTCAGGTCAGAATCCAACGCACAGTGAATTAACGAAAGAACTCTTCTCTATGCAACAGGACAACGAGCTCAACGAAACGAAGAGAGAAGAAGATGAACAGAACACCTCGGTGGTGTGTAATGTAACGATGGACTTCATGATGTTGAAGTATGTAGTCGCAGGTGCAAGACCCAATAGATGCAATCACAACTCGAGAGGAGTTATTTGAAGGGGGTGAGATCATGATCATCTCACACTCGATGTCTGATGCACACACAGGAGGTTCGCAATTGAGACAGAGAACAGAGGGACAGAGAAGTAACGAAGATAACATCTCGGGTCATGACATCTACCAAGAGGTGACCATCCTCTAATCATCCACTCCATCTCATCTCAAATCGACAGGTCATGGAAAAGAACCGAAGGAAACAAGAAGTCATCACAGGTGCACTCGTGTCATCTTCTAACGACTCATCTTCCATCAGATGAGATGGCGGAGATCTCAGGAGTCATGAAGGAGAGCGCCAGGTGGATCTCAGAAGCGATGACGAAAGACAACAAGGTGAGAAGAGAACAGATCATCACCATCATCGCATGACACGCGTTGTAGAACCTCGATGGCTTGTCGAAACACGTCGATCATAATCTGGAAAAAATCAAAGTGGAGAATAATCGATTGAGATTACACAGCAAGATGAGGTGAGATGACACACGATCACGATGATGAGAGTGTCGATTCTGACGAACGAAGGTTCTCTTGGACGTTGACGTATTGGATGATGATGATGATCGTCGGCGTCATCTTCATGGCAACTTACATGTTTATGAAGATCGTCCCGAAGCCTAGATAAACGAAATTGTATAGATTTTATTCTTCTCTGTGTTTTCATCTGTGTATAGGTAGATCGAAGAGTAAACAGAACGTCTTGGCATGACATTCAGATGGCTTTTGCAATTCACATCGTCCATGATCGTGGCTGTCTGAGTCCAGACACATGTTGGATGAAAGCCTGTTGAGTGACTACGTGTGATCTGCTTTCGGCAGCAGAAGGAGGAAAGATCGAGTCCTTGAGCTTCCTGTTGACTCGTGATGAGCTGAAACACAACAACGAAGTAATCAGGAAGGCGGCATCAAACGGACGTCATCATCTAGTGTGTGAGAATTCTCCAAACCGTTACATCGATTGACACGAACTTCGGTCAATCTTCTCCACAGAACAACACAGCACCTGAACACCCAAACTTTCATATGTACAAATCAGATGTCCACGTGACATCAGCATCTACAACGATTGATTCTCCCGCCTCGGCTCCAAAAGCATCACACCGACACCATCTCGAAGACATCCGTTGGATTCCTGGATTCCTGACGCCTTCCGGTGATGGTTCACCACAGCTGATGATTTCTGCATCGCAGTGTGAGTACAGCACTTGTAGACAATGATCCAGCCTGGATCCTCCAAGAATGGTCGAATGACGATGGTTCATTGATAACGGATTTCTTCGCTTGTTTCATAGGTGGGAGGCATTGTATCGGATGAGATTAAGAGGATGGAGAGGGGAGTAGGAGTAGGTTCTTTGTGGATAGAGAAGATGGATAGATGATAGAGGAAAATCTAAGAGGAGGACGAGCTCGACATTTTTCATGGACAATTGATAATCGAAGGTGTGAATTTTCGAGGAGATAATATGGTTATCGTAGGAATAGAAGTGATCATGACAAGATCTTTAATCTCATCGGTATAGAGCTCACCGATTATGATATGATCATCCATTTCAACAGAAACGCAGAGAAACGTAGAGGGAGAATAATACGTCGGCATGATTTCTAAAATTCTAGAGCGCTCACTGTGCGACTTCAGATGTATCATTTCCATCATTCAATCGTCCACCTACGTCTCTTCGTTCGTATAGACGATTCCATCGCGTGGAGGTGAGAGAACTGCGTTTCTCCTCCTCTGATCTCTCATCATCTCGCCTCCATCTCTATCCTTCGTATTGTAGTTCTATCGTGCAAAGTGATCCATTTCGAAATTCTACTCCATAGTCCTCCCATTCCTTCTTTTCCCGCCAATGGACCACTTTTATTCTTCTCATGCCCGTTTCAATTTCATTTTCACGAGCTCCGATCGAGAGCAAGCCACAGTACCAACAGAATCAACACCAACAGCCCTCATGACATCCAACCCAATCATCCGTAACCCAAGCCGTAAGGCTTCCCGTATCACAAAGCCAGCCGACTTCAAAGGATTCACCATCTTTCAAGAAAAGTCTACCAACGCAGAACGAGCCACCCACAAGCGCTCACCTCTAAAGGACATCACGAACGCCCGAGTGACAAAGAAACAGAAGACGAACACAGTGGACGAGAACAAACTGCCCTCTACCGTCCACAAAGCACCCCGGCTACAACCGAGACCGACCCAATCGCATGAGACGACGCATGCGAGACCCCCTCTGAAGACCGTCGTCCCACAGAAACCAACGGCCGTCAAGAGGCCCACCACTCTACCGAAATCCTCCATCTCGTCATCAGCTGCGTCGCATGTGCCGCCTCCGAAGAAGTTCAACCATCCCAGCGCCCTCTTGAGACACCCCGGACGCCCCCGACCCCATCACGTCTCGGACATCGACCGCGATGCGACGATGGATTCCTTCATCAGCTCCGAATACGCCGCAGACATCCAACTTTACCTCTTGGAGAAGGAGCTGGCCTGCCCGTTCGACAGGGAGGCCCTCTGCTTGAAGCCAGCTCATCGCGCCATCATGATCGGCTGGATCCAAGAACTATCGGAGGCCCACGGAGTCGTCTCGGACGTCACTCACTTGGCCGTACAGATATTGGACCACTATCTCAGCAGAGTTCGAACGAACATGACGGACTACCAGCTCATCACCGCCACCAGCTTCATCATCGCCAACAAGGTCGAAGGAAAGGAGAGCTGGAGACTGAGCTATCCGGACGTCGTCGACCTCTGCCTCGACTGCAACTACACGATCCCACTCTTTCTCAAGGCCGAGAGGGTCATCCTGTCGACTCTAGACTATGCCATCGATCTACCTACCGCCGTTTCTTTCGTCAGGAGGTTCATCTTCGCCGCCGGGCTGTGTTCGCTGGAATACCGTACCGTCAAGTTTGTCTTGGACGTGACTCTACCGGATCTCAGCATGACGGCCCATTTGCCATCTACGAGGGCCGCCGCCGCAGTTTATCTTGTCCTCGAGAGAGCCGGGAAGGAGTGGGACGCTGACGCCGAATACCACACTGGATATTCTGAGGTCGATCTACAACCTGCCGTCTCGGATCTATCTGCCGCCTTGAAGAGAGCAACGGTCAACGAGAGGAAGAGGAAATCGCATCCAGAGGAGTGTCAATTTCTCAATCTTTAATCTTTTTTTCATCTTTTATCATAATATAATCATGATCATCTCTCACTTTATATAGTAGTAAGGCGAGCTCAGGATGGAGGGAGGGAAATCGACGTTAAATTCTGAGCTTCACTTTTCCACGGTTGTCGAGTGGTTTTTTGGTAAAGAACTCAGACCCTCATAAAGTGTGTTGTGAAACCGTTGTATTCGCCGAAAAACATTTATTGTCGATTATCGGACCATTTGACGTTGCGTCTCGCTCTTCTATGGAGAAAATGGGATCACATGTGCGGAGATCGTTCGATCGTCTTGTTGGGGTAGATGAATGTGAGGAGGTCTTTACAGTCGTCGACCAGCAGTTGGTATGCCCTTCCTTCTTCTCTACTACCGAGTCTCTTGAGTCCGTTCAATTCAGTGATGGCCCTGTTGCATATGATTCAGCACGTTTGAATGGCCGAGTCTTTCACCTTCCCAAAATGTGATCGATCCTTGCTCTTGTCATCTTTCTCCTCTCTTCCTCCCTGTCCACTCCCCTCTCTATCGTGTGATAGTAATTCGTCCATTCATCGATTAACGTGTAGATCACTCCGTATAAATAAGCTCTCTTCTCTTCCGATTGTGTGTCCTACAATGAATGAGAATTCGAATTGTGAGAGACTCACCTTTGATATCTGATCGTAGATTTGAACGAGAGAGGAGAACTCTACACCGGGCAGAGGTAGAAACATGCCGTAGACCCAATCGAGGTCGTCTCTGACGTCTTTCAACTGCATGTGTGCATCTTCTAATCGACTGATGAGGTGAGGGAGGGGAAAAGCCTGTTTGACGTCACATCATCGTGTTCGATGGATGGACTCACTGTGGATGGATGCAGCTGCGATAAATCGTTGATTTGGTCGGCCAGATGCTCCGAATCAGAATCCTTCACGTCTGTGTGGTCTGTCAATCGACGATGTGATGACGATGCATCGATGATATCCCACCGAAATCAATGATGTTGTTCCACAGTTTCTTGATTCGCTCTTCAAATTCGTTGGACCCGTGATCGGTAGCGTGCAACACCTTTACCGGATGAGAATGAAATCCAGACGAAATGGATTTATTTCTCACCTTCAACTGAGTCTCCCACCGGTCGTATCTCGACGCCGCCTTGTACAACTGTTTCATCTGAATGAAACCCACACGTGACCCTCCCACCTCATTCTCATCGTACAGTCGACTGTTGATCTCTTCCGTGAAATTTCGTATTACGTCTACCGTGTACAGTTGCTCGTGAGCCCTGACGTCGGATAATAATTCCTCCTGCAATTCGCCTAACACGATCTGGTACACGATGGTTTCATCCAGCAGTCCTCTCTTCCTCTGGCATTCCAAGGCTTTTCTCAGGTCTCTCAATCTACAACGGGTCAGAGCGAACGTGGCGGGTTGTAGATGGATCACCTCTGCTCGAGGTCACTGTTACCGTTCGTAGTGGACAGATTCTTGTAGATCTTCGTAGCCTTGTCGTATTCCGACATCCTTTCGTAATAAGCTGCCAGCAGCCTCATGTTCAACGGATGTTTCGAATGGCTCTGCAAAAATTCTTCCAGCAGGGGAGAGTGATTGTACTGATGACGTGTCACACGTTTCATGATCGAGTCTGTCACCTGAATCAATTCTTCGCCCAGATTTGAATCTAAAAACCATCGATAGAGGACGTACTGAAAGCAGTCGTCTCTCTGCTGAACGACGGCATCCATCAGCTGTAAGTGTCAGATGTGTGATATCTCGTGCGACATCTCACCTTCTCCTTCACTTCATCGTCGTTTTCCCGCCACAATTCCTGGAACGCATCGAGAATATTCTGGTAATATTCCATCCTGGCCTTCAGTCTCTCGTTACCCGGGTGATTCTCGTTCTCTTCCGCTTCTCTGAGGTAAGAGAGCGACAGATTGTCGACGTCGACACATCTTGCATGTGCGAATGCGATCGATACCATGGATCTGTAGTCTCCTTCCTTCTTGAACACTTGGAAGGCACGGTGAATGGGAACGTGAGCGGCAGATTCGACCAACAACTGCGAAATATCGGCGAAATTTCGAGTTACGTAACGAGGTACTCACTTCTCTCGCCATCGATAATGCGTTGGCCTTGGTTTCTACCTCTACTGGTAGATTCTTCAGTATGTCCATCGCTTGATGTCTCTGCAGGTCTCTAGGCCGAAAGAAAGAGGGACAGCTCTTCTTCACCTGCTGGATCAACTGTTCGTGATGTCACGTGACGTCATCGAGTCATCGTCTCACCTTCTCTGCGTCCGGTGCGTTCAAGAGGATGTGTATGAGCTCCCGGCAGAGACGTTGGTTTCGCTGCGGTGATTTCGAGTCCCATTCTTTCACCATCTTGCCGCTCTCTTCAGATAACCTGATGTCGTCACTCGATTTGAATCCTCGAACGAAATCAAATCGACGATTTGAATCGATCGATGATTCGATTTCTATCGTATAATGTTCGCGATGAATCGTATCGAGAATTCTCACTGTTGTAATAGACCGACGGGTCTGTCGTTGTAGATGGCCAAAATCGACAGCAATTGCACTTGCTGGTCCAGATAATCGATGACATCAGAAGGTCGAGATAAGAATGCTTTGCTCGTCCTGCGGTCTCTCTTCTGGTTGACGGGTGACAACCTCTTCACGTCTAATTTCTTCAGTGAGAATGAACGCGTGATGACTCACTGCTCTTCACAAAGGTACACATCTGATCGAGCCTGAATCGAACTTCTTCTAATTGGTCCTTGTTCGTTCTCCATCGGGTTCCCAGCTTCCCACATCAGCTCCACGATGTTCGGGTGATGAAAATCTCACTTCGTTCAATAGAGATCTGCGTTGTAGAGGGGACAAGTAGATGTCGATGAGATCAGTGATGACGCTGAAGGCGGAGAAATGATCCGGAAGATTCTTCTGACCTGGAAGATTCAGTTGGCTCGTTGTAGTCTGACATCACCATTGGAATCTCGGCTGATGGGTGTCCCCATTTCGTTTCCCTCTGGTGTCGTCAGAAATGTCGACGCCCTCGTGTCGACGCTCACCCGCGCAATCGAAAAAGATCTTCGTGTACATCTGTATCATTCTCTCCTTTGATGGGCTATTTTTGTACCACACATCGCACATGCAGGCGAGAATCAATGCACTGACGCAGCAGTCGTAGTCTCCCATGAGAGTTCGAAAACTCTGCGAAATTTTAACGAAATTCCGGCGAAATCTCACCTCCAAACGGTTCTGCGAACGAGATCTACCCGTCTCTAGGTCTTCGGCTATGGTGGAGAGTGTGTCGATGGGTCTGTTCTTCATAATGCGATAGCAACCCTGCCTCGTCAGTAGTGTGAACCTCTTTGGTTGAGTGTAATGCTGAGACCAGATCTCTTGACCCCATGCCTGAGATTTTCAGTCGAAATCTCGTAGAAAAAACTCACCGGTGTCGCGTTGTAGATGGAGTCGATTTCGGTGAAATCGAGGAAAGAGCTGGCGGACAGAATAGGTTGTGGGAACTGTGGGAGTTGATTACGTCATCACACGTAACCATACGTAATCACCTGCAGAGCCGTGTGTTCCTCGCAAGCGTAAGATTTGTGACAATCGACGGCGCAGCCCAACACGGTGGACTCCTATCTACAATGACGAAATATTTCTCTTTCCTCTTCTCACATTTTCTTCTCCTCGCAGACACATGACACAGATGTGTTCGTGAAAGAGAGCGGATTCGACGTGGTTGACTCTGTACTCGTCTTCTTCTCCCTCCACTTTGACCATGAAGTCAGATTGCATCTGGTCCAATTGTAGAGGCAGGATCTTCTCTCTCAGATGAGGAGGGGGTCTGATCGTTCCCAAATGGAAAAATCTCTCATCTTTCTGTCAAACATTTAAATCGACAGAAGATAGAAGATAGAAGATAGAAGATAGAAGACAGAGGACAGAGGACAGAAGACAGAAGATAGAAGATAGAAGACAGAAGATAGAAGACAGAAGATAGAAGATAGAGGACAGAAGATAGAAGATAGAGGACGACTCACGAGTTGCACTCGATAGAAGAGTCGGACGCCGGTGTCGGTCACGCAGACAAATTGGTACTGCAGAGAATCCTTCACGCTGAGAGGGTAGATGCTGACGATACGACGTGCCTATCCGCGTTATCTTCTGCGTCGACAGAATTTCACCTTCTGCTGTGTTTCTCTGAGGGAATCGAGAGGATTGTGCCTGCCGATCCAAACCATCCCTTCAC